>CAJUYG010000182.1:154167-240464 GCA_910591675.1 Galerucella calmariensis
ATCCATCCCCTCGGTCCCATTCACCTAATCAAACAAAACGGGAGCTCTATATTAGATCACTTGCTGTACAAACTGATTAATCTTATTTGGCAACAAAATTGCTAGGGCAATTATCACGGCAGATGCGAACCGATCACGTAGTTGATGTTTGTTCAGCAGCCGATATTGGTTTGTGATTTGTTTGGATTGCGGACGGAGACAGGGGAAGGATCGGTGCAGAAGTAGTAACGGAATGTACATCGGAAATGGGAACCGGTACATTTTTGTTTATTGTTTAGTAATTTTCAGGGGCTGGAGTCTTTTATTGAAATACCATAGATAACAGACCGTTATCTGTCAAAATATGACATGTACAGAATTTTTGATTAGATGAAAAATGAAGATCAATTCATTATCTACACAATTGGTCTATATGACTTTTTCCAAAAAATTAGTAGTTTCCAAAATGACGGTTTAAAAACTTGCCTTTTACTTGTAGCTTCTGCTGTGAATCCGGGAAAGCAAATTCGAGAATTGTAGACATAAGTGGGCGGACATATTGTCCAATTATGGATATTTTTTCATTATTCAAAATTAACGTGAAAGGGAAACCCCATAACTATGGTCTCCTGTGTCTGGGACTACTTTTTAATGTTTTTTTTGGATATTTTCGACTCCTACAAAATAAATCCATATTTTAATGTGTAATAGTAATTTAGTCGGGTCTTTTTCGATAATGGATCCTTAAAAGCTCTCGATCCAGCTGAAAAAGGTTTTAGTTTTTTTTGATCGCATCCCAATAAAAAGTAACTCTTCTTATGTTAATTTTTTGGTATTTTCTGCGTTTTGAAAAAAAATATGGCATCAATCGGGCATTAAAAAATTATGAATCATCGTATTGGTTTCGAATACACGTACCCTTTCCTTTTTTTGTTTGGAAACTTCAGTAGTTTTCCGGAAATCAGGGGATTGGTGAGCCATTTTTTTTCCTCGGTGGCCGAGTAGTAAGCAAACCAGACTCTCACGCGGTAGACCCGGGTTCGATTCCCCGTGAAGAAGTTTTTTTTTATGTTAATTTTATTTTTAAATAATTATTCTGCTTGATATTAATAACGACAACAGGTAGACGTTTGAAATATTTAGCAGAATATTAATTATTATAGATAATGGTACAGTACCCTTCATGAGGGAGTCCCACTGGCAACATATACTTATAACAGCATAGTATATTTAAAAAGGAAAACCGTAGCATTATACAAATTGGACATTCAAGAACTGTACGTATACCACAAAAAAATTAGTGGAAACATAAAATTGAATTGTTAAATTTTCAATTTGTAGTTATATTACAGTTTATAGAAATTTTTATTTTCTAGATTTTTTCTCAAGTGGGTCGTACAAAAAATATGCTGTTTGACTCGTGTGGATTGTCCATATCGCACTTGAACAATTGAGCACTCCGCCTACGGCGTCGTGCTCAAACTTCGTCCTCGTGCGATATGGCCATCATATCCACACTAGTTGCACAAACTACTATTTCCATCAAAATATGCCCTTTTACATTTAAAAACAACCTGCCAAATGTCAAATCAATTTATCCATCCATTTTAAAGTTATCGAGTTAAAACATTCAAGCTTTCAAAATTTCAACACCCTGTATTTCGAAAAGTAAATGTGCTAGACCCCTTAATCCTCATATCATTTTGTCCAATTTTACGAGAGGAATGTACATGCAAACGTTGTAATTACCCTTAACCCCTTACCGCATCATGGGTCATATTTGGCACAATTAATATTTTCACACATAACTCTTATAAATAAAGCCACATACCGAACTATTTTTGCATAGGTGGTCATATATGAACCAGATTTCATAAATCTGGTAGTGTACCGACATCTCTAAGCAGCTTGGTGAAGTTTCATAAAAATTTGTACATGGCCGCCGTGTGAACAGGTGTTGTTTGTTTTTACGAAATTTGATCCACGATTACCGAGGTTTTGTCGCAGATTTTAATTCAAAAAAAATATCCACGTGAAGTTTAGTGCCTCTAGAAGGAGTTATTGTAAGTATACCCATATAATTTTTTATTTTTTTGCTGTTTTTGATGATAAATATTGTTGTGCCATATTTGGAACAATATGCACTTTCGCCAAAACTCTCGTGGACATATATGGCACAATATGCATTCCGGACTTTATATTTTATTTCTTTATTTTAGAAAATGGATCCAAAAATATTTTATGGCAAATGTATGCCAATGGATTTACCGGATGGAAGTGAGGATGAGAGACTGTCGGACGATGGGGAACCTCCCGTAATATTAGCTCCAGATTGCTTGTGTAAATTAAATAAAACCAACCTAACAAAGAAAAGAGGCCGTCCCACTGGAGTCATGGATATCTTGCAAAACAAGAAAAAAAGGGGCCCAACATCAGATTTTCCCATCCAAGAGGTTAGAAGAGATCAATATGGCCATCTTCCAATATGGTGAGATAATCGGCAAAGATGCAAATATTCTTACATAGAATGTGAAAAATGTGGTGTTTTTCTTTGTTTGAACAAAGACAGAAACTGCTTTTATAAGTTCCATACTGAATAAGTTTTCGTTGATTTATATTATTTTTACACTTATATTATTTTTGACGTTTTGTTGTTTACATTGCTGCATATTGTTCCATATCTGACCCAAAAAAAAAATACAAAAAACAAAAAAAAATTGTGAATAAAGAATTTTTTTAATATTTTTACGGTAATCCTGATATTTTTTCCCACCTAGAGCATTTTTTTCATGAAAAACAAAAAATTCATGCAGTAAGGGGTTAACGTTCGAGATGCTGATACCATTTTTTGCGCGATCGTATTGAAATAAATTCCGAATAAAATCATTTAAATTTCTTCGAAATGAACGAAATGTCAAAAGTGACATTTATACTTCTCGATCAGTTTAAAATATATTTTGCATTTTGGTGAAATTGTTTTTATGCTATTTATTACTTCTCGACGTCTGAACGGTAAGTAAATCACTTACCGACGTGTTAAACTTAGAAACCAGTAAACACAACCTACCGTCCTGACAACCGATGTTGTAAATAAACAAAAAAGATCAATCGCGCAAAAAAATTATGGAAATAATAGTAAAAATTTATCCGAACAAATCCAAGTAGATCACCAGCACTGCGAGTACCAGCTTTGCATAGAATTTTAATATAGCATCGGTGGTTCAGTGGTAGAATGCTCGCCTTCCACGCGGCGGCCCGAGTTCGATTCCCGGCTGAAGCATATGAATTGCTGCTTTGTAAATGAGAGAGACTCAGGAGAGCACACGCACACAAGCAAGGCACATAACGAAGCAACGTAACATAACGTAACGTAACGATCAGATCTTTTGCGTCGCGACCCCTGGTCGCTCAAACATAACCTGACGTAAAGAACTAAAGTTCCAAAAACGTTGAGATTTGTGTGAAAATTAAACATTTTGAGTTATCAAATGATGATATTCATGTTTATCTCTATTGAGATCATCTTCAACCTGAGCGGGTGACCAAAATGAGAAGAAATTCCCAAAAAGACTGCGCAAAAATAATAAGTAGAGAAAAGCGATATACAATTTTAGGTTACCTTATTGTTTATAATATAGTTAATAAAGAAAATATGCAAGTTTCTCCTCTTTTTTGTCTTCTGGACTCAGTCCAATATTTCATGATCAGTTTGTTCCATTATCCTTTATCGTGATTTTAATGAAACTATTAGTGTTGTCATGTAAGTCCTCACACATTTTGAAGGCACCTCAACTGAACGGAGCCAGTAATTGAAACCGAGCCCCCTCAAGAGGTAGTGCAGTTAGGGACAAGTGGGAAAGCGATAGTTCAGCTCTTTTCAAAGCGAGCGCTTAAAAAGAATATGCAAAAGCATTTAAGTGAACAGAGCAACTGATTTGCTCAAGCAAATTCCGTAAAAAGAGCAAAACTTTCCATTTTTGATGCATTGAAGTACTCACATAATTTTAATTAATTTTTCGAAACTCTAGTAAGGGGCAGCTTCCCTTTGGCAAAGCCCTTGAGGCATTTTTGTTGAGACAACTGTTTTCGATAATTGTAAAAAGTTATTGCGCAAAATGTTTCTGGTTTTCAAAATTAAACGTTTAATCCTGATCAAATTGCTAAATGTGGCTTTAACCGGGATCAAACAAATAAAAATTCTTCATCGTAACATAAGCTATGTTCGCGGGTCACAATCCGAGCCAGTCTGGAATCAACTCTAAACATTGCATGCTTATTTCCGAACCAGCAAATAGCTTTAAGTATACCGCAAACGGTCTGATAAAACAATTGACATATCGATCATTTGCGCATGAGTAGCCGAACCGAACTTCAGTCCTCACCAAAATCAGAGAACTGCTAGGACTGATTCCGAATCAATAACGAACCGATCCGATATGATCCGCGAACACCGAACTATTATTAAAAATCCAGAATTATATTAACCGCGAACGCCACCTTTTAGAATACGCATGCGAATAGTCCCTGAACTGGTTCGGATTGTGACCCGCGAACATAGCTAATAATTCCGTTTTAAAAAAAAATAATACTTCCTTTGATAATCGTCCGTACTGAATATATATTTACGTTCAAAATCACGCAAACAAATATATATTTTCAGTTGGTCATTTTTTTTAGTTTCATTTTTCCATTTGCCATTTTCCCGAAGCAAAATAACCCTTTTAATATCAAGCAAGTATCAATGTTTACTTTTAATTTACGTTCGCAAACTTTTTTATTTACTTTATCAATGAATTCGAGGGACATCTTCAATATTTTCATCTAATATCAAATAATATTCAATCGTTCACTTGAAATTGCTTGATCAAATTACCTACATGATAAAATTGAAAAAAGTGGATGAGTCTTTATTGAATAAAACCAATAAATAGCAAATTCCACAACATATTTGTAACATACCTTCAGGATTTTTTTTTCGATAGTACATGAAATTACGGCAAAACAGATCAAGATAAAAATCTGAGATTTGGTAGATAATATGGGGTTTTCGACATTGATCTATTGAATGGAAAATATGCCCGACTTTTGACGACTTCCGGATATACCGGAAGCTGTTTGTACTTCGTTTTGAATTAAACATTTGAATTGATAACTTGATTATAAATAACTAGGTACAATACCTTAGTCTTTTGGTTTTCAAGATAATAATTATTTATAGATTCATTGAAAATAACGCAGTGGACTGAAACTGTAGGGAGAACCGGAAGTCATCTAAAGTCAGAAGTATTTTCATTCGATAGATCAAGGTCGTACAAATTTTCAGATGCTATTCTGATTTTTTGGACAAAAATACCCCAAGCTCCATCGAAAATTTTTTTTGTGTATATTTGTCGAATGATTTCACAAATAATATTTGTATTTCAGTTCCCCCTCTACCCTAAAAATTTGAGATTTTGCTGACATTTCTTCCTTCCTACAGAGTTAGTACAAATAGTAGCGGATTCGTTGGCCAAATTGTTTTAATTCGTATTTTTTTCTTAAAATTGAGATTGTTTAAGTAAAATCTGATTGAATGACCGGTACCATCTCAGGTACAGATTACAGCTATGCCACACTAAAGTCTGTCCCAATGGAGTTGATGGCACGGATCGGGGGCTCGGACCAAAAAATAGTTGTAAATCATTTATTACCTATTTTTATTTGATCGATTACCGGGTGACCTGTCAGAATTTCTTTCTTTTTAGAGGCACCCGACCTCGGAAATCATCAAAGTTTTTAGGAGCCGTCCCTTCACCGGCACCACCTCAGCCTCCTGGGCTTATTGTGGATAATCCTAGTGTTCTGACTATATCCTATTCAGCCAATCCGTTCCCTGTATTAGCTCAGGTTCTTTGCTTGTTGGTTGTAGAAGTCTTCTGGAGTCATTTGGGGTCTACCATACAGTTTCTGCCCCCTGTGGTCCAGCGTCTCACAGTTGCATAGTATATGCAGAGCTATTTCGGTGTCCTTTTCGCATCTTCTGCATGTATGGTCTTCGTTATACAGCCCTATTTTGTTCAGGTGCTCCTTTGTGAGAAAGTGTCCCGTGAGTAGCCCCGTTATGGTGCGTAGTTTGTTCCTGCTCATTGAGAGCAGTTCTTTCGCTACTTTTTCTGATGGTTCTTTTATGAATTTCTTCCCATGTACCTATTTGTCTGGGCGTATTCTTCCACTGTTTATTTTGTTGCTCTTTTACCCACCCTTTTAACCATGACCTTGTTGAGCATCTGGGAATGCCCAAAGCTGGTTCGTATCTGTTCATCAGAGTTGACGTGCTCTTGCGAGCTTGTCAGCTTTTTCATTGCCAGTGATTCCTTTGTGACCTGGGACCCACTCCAGTGTTACACTGTTCCGAGTCGCCAGTCTTCTAAGTACCTACTTCGCTGCATTCCCATACCAGCCAAGATGTTACCTTAGAGCTCTGAAGTGCTTTAAGGGCAGCTTGACTGTCACTGTTCGTTTCAAAGTTAATTTAGAATTAATATTAAGAGCTAAAATTTTCAGGGGACTCGTTTTTCTACAATATTTTGGGTCGAGAGTGAAAATAAAAAAAGAGCACCCCTGGTCAAATAACTCTCCTACCATATTGTAGAGTATGCAGTGATATTTTACTCTTTTATAAATATTTTCAATTTATTTCTGTTAGTGGCTAGTTTTTTTTCAGCTTCCTTCCATGTTTTTCCTCTGCGTTGTAATAGCTATATCCCCCATTGTCTGATAGCAATTCCTCCTAAGCCTACCTCTCTTTATTTCTTTGAATTTTCCCATATTTTTTCAGTTAATCTAGTCTTCCCCATACGGTGCAAATGTCACCACAAGCTCAGTTGTCCTTCCTCAATATTCTCCAATGTTGACTGTATTCCCAGCTTTTCTCTTACAATAGTGTTTCTCATCTTATCTATTCTTGTTACTCCGAATATAAATAAAATAATTGATTACAAAAAAAATTTGTCACATCATTTTTATTTTTCCTTTTAACAAAAAGTCCAAAAGATATCAAGTGCCATTTTTCACTTTAATAATCAGAAGAGAATTCCAGACATTTTAAAATCGAATAAAAAATTTTTGCGAACTATGCCCTGCACTAATAGTCCATTGTAAGTTTTTAAAGGGTACACTGTATAATCTGTTTTTTCTTGGTTTTGGAGATATAAGATGATAAAGCGGTTACTTTTTTTGCACTCTAACCTTAAAAAAAAACGAGGATCCTAATTATTTTTCGACCAAGTCTCCTAAGCGCCAATTCAGGTATTTGTTAATATCCCCCCAGAGTACGACAAACCAGTATCGTTTCGCTGAGATTTTGACAAATCCTTCGTCCATATTTCACTACCGAAACGAAAGAATTCAACCGGCGATAGATGTCACTGGTAGGAGGTCGCATCGGCCATTGCGAACAGATAAATGGGATCTATTAGTGTTCCAAACGACCAACATAGATTTAGGAAAACCATACCAACTGTCCTCGGATATGGGAGTATATATAATTATTTTGCAAAGCCGTAGGTATTTGATAACTGGTGCAGTTGAAATTCAGGAGAACAATTTGTATTTTCGAGATTTTATGTGTGTGTGGAAAATCTGAATTAGTATAATCCAATAAAAAATAATATACTCTGTAGAAATATGAACTTGAACGAAATATGGCTTTTACTATACAGGGTGTGATACAAAAATGACTCACGGCATTGCGCGTTAATGAAAAATTGGAAAATGTTGAATCTTGAACACTGAAAATAATGCGATACCTGCAAGTAAGTAATAGTAATTGAAATTTTTTTATAAAATGAAAGAAAATTAGTGAATAACTACTTACTCGTTAATTAAGTACAATTTTAATCTTAATCTTAATCAATCTTAAAATATCATCAAATTTAAAATTGAAATATTCCCCTTTTGGGGAAAACTGTCGTTAAATTTTATTGCTTTTAACAATGTGTTGTCAATTTTTAAGTGGTTTCTTGTACTATATACTTGACAAGTAAGTAATTCTTCACAAATTGTTACATTGTTTTCTTGACAAATCAATAACTATTCCAAAATTCCTATCGGGCTAGAGCGTTTATAAGGATTATACAATAAAGAGGTAAAAAGTAAATTGTTAAAATTGCGATTAATTGAATCAAAAACGTCTTCAGTCGCGTTGTGTGATTTTTGGTAGGGGTAAAACTTATGAACTTGTCACTACCTAACCGTCAATGATTCAATTTTTAAGCGTTTCTATTGACTAAGGGAGCGCGATGAAATTTTTTTAAAGAGATTGATTTGCAAAAATTCTCACCTATCATGTTCATACGATAAAACTTTTTGAAGGGATCAATTTTTCTGTTGAAATTCCCTTCTATAGGCGCACGATAAAATGTTTATATAGAATCAATTAATTTGTGAAAATTCCCAGTTACCAGAGACGAAAGATACAATTTTTGAAAAGGGTTCCTCCATTTGTAATCTCACTTCTTTTTTATTTATTTTGAGCCTGGATAGGCAGAAACATGTTCCACACAAATATTTGACAAGTATTTGTAGAGTTTTTAGAAGCTCGTGAAATGAGTCAAGAGTATGTATGTATATTGGGGCGACATTCACAGAGATTCAAAAGATATGCCCCTTAGGTACTTCTACTCATTTCCTGAGGGAAGACTCAGAGACTAGTAGCTCCTTTAGTCCCATTTCCCGGAGGATGTCTGCATGCTTCAACTTAGGTAAATGTCCCTCTTCTATCCAGTAATCTCCCAAGTGTTGTGCCCTAGAATTCCGAATTGCTGTGCAGTTAGTTCGCAAGTATGTGAATGGAATCTACATTTTTCTTTCCCCATATTTTGAGCTTTTTCATGTGCTCATTCAGGCAACAATGTCCCGTATAAGGATTAGAACTCTTAGTGCGGCCATAGTGCTTTCAAATATAATAAGTATACATACCTTAATTTCCAACAAAATCAAACAAAATGACACAGAATCGTCAAGAATTTTAATCTGTATCCTTTAAACTGTACTTATTATGATCACAACTACACCGACATATTGAAAATTTTCTGTGCTGCTCAAATATTCCATATTTTGCTTATTCAAGCCATTTTTGGCCGCAGGGGACGTAAATTCAACAAGTTAGAAGACGTTAGACAGTTTAAGCTGATCATGATTTTTGTTGGAAAATAATATTTCGGTTTTCGCACAATTCGAACTCAACATTTCCGATAAAATTGAGATCGTTGTTCATAAAATATGAATTAATCATGAAATTGACATGTTTCCATTGTCGGTCAATTCATCTTTAATAAGATTTTTGTTGGATACTTTTTTCCCTACATTCTCCATCGATCTACACTCTAATCAAGTTTCAAATTAATATTTTAAAACAGCCTGTTTGAAGGTATTTTCAATTTCCTGAAGAAAACTCATATTTCCCATATTTTACGAAAATGAAAAAGTTGTTCAATCCGTCATTCTCATGTAACATATTAACTTACAACTAGTTGTTTTTCTTTGATCACATGGTATCTGGGACGATAGCCTAGTATACAAACTACAACATATTTGAGGTCGGCTAAAGATGCCAGACATACTTTATCTACGACTGTTATCTAAATAATACCTAGTTTCTGTGGAAATGTATGCAGTAGAACCACAAAATGCATAAACGCGAGTTTGTCCAAACACCAGAGGAATTACCGTTTAGGATAGATAAACAAATAAATCAACGCTGCCGGAACAATTCAACTTCCTGAACATCGCAATATTCTATTTCCCAGAGCTATTGTATTTTCCAGCAGCCATTTGATAACTGAATAGTGAAATTCATTGTAATGTTTGAAATAAAAAATAAATAGAGACAAGACCTTGTTCTTATCAAAGTCTTTGCAAATTTCACAATTGAAGAGAGAATAAGCTTGTCGACAGGCGATAGAATCGTTCTATAGTCGGTTCGTTCTCAAGAAAAACCTTTTGAAATAAAATAACGTGAACATTCAAGTGGATGGCAAGTGGATAAGGGTCGTCTTAGAATAGATCACGCTTGGTTTTTGTTTACATGCGTTGAACGTGGCGTATTCTATTCCCCTACTTCTAACATTATAATGCCAGTCGTCCAATACGCTGGCGACATAGAATAGATCACGCGTGGTTTTAGATTACATGCGTTGAACGTGGCGTATTCTATTCCCCCACTTCTAACATTTTAATGCCAGTCGTCTAAAACGCAATGAGCACAAAATGATGCCCATTTTGCACGAGTATGAAATTTGCAGCACGAGCCAAAGGCAAGTGCTGCAATTCATGCGAATGCAAAATGGCCATTTTGTTGCGAATATGCAACTGGCTCGCTGACTATAAGTGATAGATGTTTGAATGTTCAAATTCATATTTTTTTTATTAAATTCAATGGAAAATTTTAACTGTTGGATAACCGTCAGGTATATGTACAAATTTTAAAACAGAAATCATTTATTTTTAAATTAATAAATCGTAACGTTTTTGATATATATTTTGAAATAATTTAATAAAAGCAATCAACAAAACATATCCGTAATCGTTAGCGACTAAATGTAAAATTTTGATACAGGATATTCGGACTGATTACTGGATTACATATAAAATTTACAAACTTTTATCCTTCGATTTATAAAAAGCCGATAATCCTTATGTATAAAACGTACGTCTAAAAATTTCCGCAACTGATCCCACTTCTGAAATATGGGTAATCCCACTTCTGAAGGGTCTGGATATTAGTGACACGTAAACATTTTCCACTGACCTACGCTACGCTATCGCGCGTCTTATCTACCCGGGTGAATCCAGGCGGATGGGTAGCCAGGATTTGGAAGATGTAATTGGAGATTATACCACAGATTATATTCCCTAATTTAAGAGCCCATTCGGCGGGCGAATTCAGCGACAGAATTAATATTTACTTTTGTTTTTATGATGCCATTGTGCGGTTGAGAGGGGAATTGGTTTGAGCTTAACAGCATTGGCGTTCACACAATCGATTTCCGGCTCACATTTCTGAAAGGGAAACGAACCCAAGAACGTTAAAAATACCTAATTTTGTTTTCCATCTGATTTATTATTAAAAATTGATTAACCAAATTTCGGCAAAATAGTGAAAAAGAAAGAAAAATAAATAGAGTAATAAATGGCTCTATCGAATAGTCTTATCCTCGATTTCTCTGAATATTCAAACGCACCTTTTCCGTCCATTTTTCATAACCATTTGCAAGCACTCTCTGGCTATGGTATTGAATATTCAGTGTAATATAACCAGATCTTTAGCATTTTTTCACTCAATTACAGCTTCCCGTGAAAATTACTACTACATCTCTGATTATATACCCCTACAGACATTAAATTACACTAAGTTGAACTATGTTGGGATATCTGTACGATATAACCAACCATTGATGTGATTTCAGCATTGTCTCCAGTCCAGGATTATATTCACAGAGTTTATAGATGGATGATATCTACCTTGTACTGATGAGGCACAAATACGCCGAAACTGGTCTTTCTAAATCAAATATCCTAACACTGCTCAACTTAGCGGTGTAATTCAATATCTGTTGGGGCACAAAGCTCTAGCAGTAGTTGTTCTTACTTCTTCTCTTTGGAATATTTTTCAAAAACTATGTAAGGCGTTATAATAGTACTCGTATTATACTATTATCTTTGGCATCTAGATCTTTAGCATATTATATAACGGGAGGTAGAACTTCTTCCTGAGGAAATCTTCTCGAAACATGGACGAAGTTGCGAAAATTCTGATCTAAGGACAGTATGTTTTCATTACCGAACAACTTATAGGTTCTCCAAGCAATCCTAAATTAGTTTGAAATAAATCAGCGAAAAAAATGGCTTACCAGGGCATCTTCAACCAATATTGGAAGGAGATAAATGTTTTGGGTTCAAGGGATGAAAGTGTGAAGGGAGTGGAGTGAATAGGGGATAAAACTGGATGGCACGATGGTAGGTTTTGTTTTTTTTATTTGGTTTTATTATCAGCATCATAATAATAATTGTAAGTGGTTAAAATTGGTAATAAAAATCTTCTGGTGACGCCACTGGTTTGATTGTAGAGGTCGAATGAAAACGGCCCGTTTTATCGTCGATTGAGTTGAGATTGGGTGTTTTTACGTGATTCATACTAGCTTAGAATGAGAATTGGGTGTTGGTATTACAATAGATTGATATTTTACCAACATTTGAATTCTAAAAGTGATGTTAAAACTAGTGAAGAGTCGAAAAATATTTATTTATCAACAATCCGCAAGTCTATAGGTAGCAAATACAACAAATATTATTCCTTTTAAACAAACTAATTAAGTTAGGATATAAAGTAATTGAGAAAACATTTTGTATAGCACTTTTTAGAAAAACTGTAGGTAAATTTTGATAACGTTAAGAATTCAATGGAATATAGTATCCTTTGTTTCATCTTCAGTTTTTTCATTTTGAGCCTAATTTTTATTTTATATGCTTTAATCACTTTTAAATTAAAAGAAATGGTAATATATATCAGCACTACAGGCCTATCTGGCCATCGGCTTCGAGATCTTTCACTCTCTCTCTCCTCTTTCTTCTGTTCCTCGTTTTAACATTTTTGATACCATTCCTGCTGCTTTACTGCCTTTAGTAAACCTTTTTTCTATTTCCCTTTCTTCGAAATAGGAAACAAGACAAAAAACAAAGGCATCGTCAGAGATATTTTTTATTTTATGGGCGATTTAAAATAGATAAACAGGATTTACGAGAATAAAGGAATTATAAAATAAGATGTGATCGTACTAACCATAGTTAGTTTATTTAAAAATCAGAAAATAATTTTTAAGTAAACTATTGGTGTGCCTGGGATGCGTGATATACCTGAAAATAAAATATCAACCTGAGCATTGAAATTCCTTTCGTTTGTGTTTGTTTATTAAATCACTTGTAAGTACTAAACTTATTTTGAATTAAGAGATATATTGATTAATAATTGATAATGCAATTTGATTTAGACAAAAATGCACTGTATCTGTCACATATTAAATGATTTGTACGGCTCAAGCACTCCGGTAGTTCATATTATCAACAATACACACTAAGCGGCTCAAGCACTCCGGAATAGCGCAAATCACGAGTTTGAGAATTACAAACAATCACTTTAATTATTTAGCGTTACTGTGATTCCTACTATTATTAATTTAGACTAATAAAATAATCAGTCAGGACATAAAATAGAAATATAACCAAATAGGTAGAATTTAATAGCTTTGCGAGTAAACTCACCTTATCTTCAAGACGATTCGAAACACTAAAATCGTCCAGAGCACACACAAGCACACAAATATGGGATAATATTATTTTCAAATCACTTCGTCAACTTACTCTCAGAAATTCATATACATATAGTATAAACCAAATAAAGTTGCGTTTACGTCACCAAGGTCGTATTTCTATCGCATGTGTGGCTACATTTCTATCGAAAAGTGCATATACTTAAATTTGTTAATTAATCGGTTCTAAAGATAACCCAATCAATAAAAAAACTTTTGTACCAAAATAATGTATAAGCAATATAGCTAGCTTTATTGGGTTTAGACGTCCCTCGATGTAAAAATTTGTGTTTAAATTTTCATAAAGAAGCCTCCAATTATTGACGGTAAAATAGTCACTGCCAGAAATAATGTCATGTTGCCGCGTTGTTCGTGACTTTTCTACTCGTGTAGTGTCATCGATTTTTGAGGTTATAGTTACGTGCTTTATGAAATTTTCCTGTGACAAATATTTATAATCAAAATGGTTTTTTTTTCAAAACCACAAAGCATTTTCTTCTGTGATTGTTAAAATGTCCAAACACCTGAATAGCCGATGCAAAGAACTTGTGGCTTCATTAGTAAATTATTTTGAACAAGAAAGGAATAATAATGGTCCTTTGTTACCCTTAAATGCTGTACAAGAGGTAGGTAATACGTGAATAAAATATCCTTACTTTACTTCACGAAAATTTCTATTATTTTAGCGTGTAGCTGCTGCTTTAAAAATCAGTGTAAGAACAGCAAGCAAAATTTGTCAAACAAAGAAAAAAGGTGAAGAGTTTGAGTCACCAAAGAAAAAACGTTGCGCTCATAAACGAGTAACGAATACAGAGACTTTAAATACAAGCTTTATTCGTGATACCATTTACAACATGTACCAGAGAAGTAAGTGTAATTACGACAATTGTATATTTAACATATTTTTATTTCTGTATGCTTTTAGAACAGAACATAACGATTCAATCATTGTGGTCCCAGCTAGAAAAAAAAGAGTTTTTTAATGGTAGTACCACTTCTTTAAATAGATTGCTCAAATAACTTGGGTTTAAGTGGATGAAGGATAATCCACGACGAGGACTTATGGAATTACCTAATGTTGTTTTGAAAAGAGTAGAATTCTTAAGATATTATAAAGAAGCAAAGGACGAAGATATTTACCAATTTGTGTTCATCGATGAAACCTGGATATTTCAAAATGGCATCATAGGTCATTCATGGCAAAATGAAAATATCAAGAGTGTTAAAACCACTAAAACGGATGGCAAAAAGTTTGTTATATTGCAAAACATGAGTGGTTGCTCAAACATTATTTAAATAATATTATTGCCTAGTTTTATTTCACAACACAATGTTGATTTGTTTAATGTTAGTTTTTGTCTTTGTTCATTATTAAACATATTTCATTTTATTGCTTGTATTTTTATGATATTTATATTCATTATTATTTATATAAAAGATTTGGTAACTCAGTAATAACCTTACCACTTTTATTCTAGAATTCCTTAATTTGTAAAATCTATTCATAAATTTAATTAACAAAAAACGTAAATGAAAAAACTCCACACTATAACGAAAACTATCAAACTATAGATAATTTCGTAGTTTTCATTCATAATATTGTGAAATTTTCTACATTTACGTTTTTTGTTGACCTCAGTTATTTCCATACTTCGTGAACAATCTGACAACGCTGCAAATGTTCACAATGATGACGTAAACGCAACTTTATTTGGTTTTTACTATATATGGTTATCTAAATGATGTTAATGTAAACATAGACTGTGTTTTGTTCTGGTGATTTTTATGCATATACTAGAATAGTGTATTACCTTTACACCAAGGTGGTGAAGATTATTATTATTGACCGAGCACCAAAATTATTTCACAAGTTTATAAATAATATCTTCACCACCATGGTATATATATACAATTTTTTCCACTAAGCCAAATTTAAGACAAAAATTAAAAATGATTCACAAACGCACCACGAGAAGCGTTTACCCTGTCGTCTGACTAACAAGGACACTGTCAGTTTTCGATATATCATGAACGTATTCGTTATGACATCAGTCATTTTTGGCTTAGCGCGAATTTCAAACTAATGGTATTTTTATTCAAATAATTTTATCTCGATAGGTAATTCCAAGCAGCAAATATGTTAAAGACAATCTCCTGGGTATACAAAATTATGTTGCACAAGTTTTTGTTGAACTACTATCCCTGAGTTCTAAAAATATTTGAATTTGTCCATTATTGACCTAGGTTAATAATGGTTAATATCGTTTTTTAATATCCATTTTTTTAAGCGAAGTAATAATATACTGTAACAGAATGTATCTACAACCAAAATTTTAATTAAATAATTGTATAAAACTGTCAAAACATCCTGTAGATAGCATTCTGTCACAAGTACAAATATTTTAAATTAATTTATAAGGAAACATAAAATTTAGAGGGTTCTATGGAAATCTGTGGAAAAGTAGAAATTAAACATTAAGAGTAAAAAAACTTACCAATGAAAATTGTTGTAATCCAATATCCAATCCAGAACTTTTTAGTACGGTTACCATGGAAAAGAAAAATAAAAGGTGGTTGTTGAGTTGGGGAAGCCAAAACGGGAAGGTTGGTGATTTTTCTTGGAAAAAGAAAGAAAAAGTTTTAATAGCGAGTTTTTCCTTGGTATTACCAAGGAAATGTAGCAGAGTTCGTCAAAGAAAAACTGTACAAGTTTCAACAAACTTGTATTTGGTAAATATACCTACATATTATTATACTTTGGGAATTTATATCCAGTTTTAAGAAGTACCTTTGTCCGTTTTCGGTTATTGGAATTATCAAAATCATCTTCATGTTGCTGTGAGGCTTGGAGGCTTCTTTACAATTTTCCCTGGTTCGTCTGATTTTGCTGGTGAGGATTTTTTCTCACTGAGCCCTTGTGAAATTTGAATATTTTTGCGTAAGCGCATTTTATTGGTAATTGTGTTATATTTTTGGGTATTTTTGTACTATTTGTATAACAATATTTATTATTTAGGTTGCTTTTTACTTTAATATTCCAACTTTGATTTGAACCATAGAATTAGATTATTCATTGACATATGACATAGTTCATAGAATATTGTAGGTGCGTTATCTAGATGTACCATAGAAAAATATATTTATGTTTATAATAAGTATCTCATATTTAAATTAAGAAATAGTACTATTCAATTTTAGTAACTATTTCACTTATATCTAATTATTTCTCGTTCCACTTCATTTTCATTTAGAGAACAACTAGATAAATAAATTGTCATTTAATTTTCGTTGGTTTTTTATTTTATGTTGGGAGTACTGGTATAAAAGGTTTAAGGAAAATTGCACGAATCGAAAATTATAATCCTACTACCTGTTCACCCTGATAGGAATATAAGTCTCTTGTTTTTTTTTTTTTTTTTTAATTGAGCTAGATCTAAACAAAATTAATAATTTCATTCTAAGTAAAACCATTAAAGTTTATTATAAATTCTGAGGTTATAACAACCTTGATTTAATTTTTATACTGCGATTTTCTCTATAACTTTTTCTCTATAAAATTAAAATATTACAAAAGATTGTAATAATACATACAAAATAACTACGATGTATCTTCATATGTCATAAATTGTTGAAAATTTGAATATAAAATAAATGTAGCATTCATGCATCTATTTTTGTACTGTTTTTTCGCTGTCGCGTCGCCTCTAGTTTTTCAAGATAAAATATTGATGCACATTCTCTTATTACTGCAATAGGAAACATCCTTAAAACATTCAACATATCATGAGGTTCACTGTTTGTGACAGACATTGGGTATTTTTAGTTTATTAACCCTTTCAGTTGTTCTACAAAACTGATACACCTTTTTTCCAATGTAAACCTAACTTAACTAATAATAATGACAACAGTCAAAGCTGCAACTCATAGACTTAGGATCTATCCTTGAAATCGCATGTTCATCACGTTTGATTTTATGAAGTCTGATTGTGACATTTAATAATGAAAAATAGATAATATATGGCTGGTTATTTAAGTTACATTGAAAAGACTCAAATTATAACAAAAAAAGAAGGATGGTCAGTTCTTGAGGTAGCAAATTTATGTAATAGAAATATTAAAACAATTTTTAGAATTGAGCAATTGACACTACAAAGATAGTTATAGTTTGTGGAAATCTAAAATATAATGGAATCTATAAAAGCTATTAATATAACGGGATCATTGTGCGATTTATTCACTAAATATAACTAGTTTCAAGCAAAGCAAGCAAAGTTTACATGAGATATTGATCAGTCCTTGTAATAAAATTGTAACTAATATCATGCCGTCCACCTTTTTAGCTACTTCTCCGCATGTAAATTACTACTGCCAGTTTACAAATTAAATTTGTATATTTTGCGGTTTGTGAATGTCTCTGCACCCAAACTGACACGACCATACACTGACATTTTGTTAAAAAGTAAACAATTCACTTACTTACTTATATCACTTCTTATACTTCTTACAACTCGTGTTGTTTGTAAAATAACTTGGCGAAGTGGATTCTGGTGTTTCAAACCGACACAGCGTTAATTTTTATGATAATTATCCGTGGAACGTTCAAAGTGAACACTCGGTTACTTAAATATTTGTAGAGAGTTGAATGCGAAGCTGGTTAATGTTTGTTTCGTGGAAATGGACTTCTGTAATAAGTTAGCTGAGAAATAATTCTACAATGCTATATTGACTTGAGTTAGGAAATTGAATTTTTATTGCAATGTTGATGAAATACGTTGGTAATTCAAATACCAGTATATGCAAAGTTATTTTTTTGAAGAGCTAATACAGAATTCATTATAAAAAACGTTTTCCACGTGACAAAGTGCCGATACAGAGACGTTCCTTTGTATTGTGCCATTCGTTTGCTGCTGTCAATCCACTGTTAAGTCAATCACTATGTTTTGCCAGTTTAAACTCAATAAATCTTGGAAGTTATAGGTCGCATGTTATTAAAAATATAAATATGCAAAAATATTGCAATATGCACTGACTCCCTTTCCTCCATTCAATCTTCACTGACCACCCAATTGTCCAGAACATACACGACATCCATCAAACTCTCGTTGCTCAAGATATAACAGTCTCTCTCATCTGGCTTCTCATCGGCATTGATGGTAACGAAACTGCGGACCGCCACGCGAAAGAAGCTATCACTCGTAACGATCCAACACACATTGTCCAACTCGCAACCGACCTAAAGATCCACTTTAAAAACGTTATACAAGATTCTTGGCGACACCTGTGGCGCAATAGCACGACAGCTTTTCATGATGTCCATCCATCCACTTCTCCTCTCTCCCTTAACTTAACCCGGAGAGAGGCTAATATATTCAGAAGAATCCGAATTAGTCATACCAAACTGGATATCTGATGTCTTCAGGAAATCGTCCCGTAGAATTTTGGTGCAACTTTAAAATTAACCTAAGATCTGAACATAAAATAAAATTGAAACGAATATATCATGCAACTTTGCGGAAGAAACTAACTGCAGAACAAATTATAATTCATTGTGATCATTAATATCATTATTATGTTGTTCGGCTTAGTCGCAATCTCAATGATGAATGAAGTACACCAAATACATACAGTTATTATTTATGAAAATTGCCATAGATGTCCAGACACGTAAACTGCTGCAATATAAACGGATTCTCTAAATACAATATGGAATAAAACATTGTGCTCGATGGATTTAATTTAGGACGTTGAATTAAAATTTCATCAAAAGTACTTTGTAAATTTTTTAATTTAATTAATTAGTTTGTTTGCGTTTGTCTAGATTATACATATACACCTAAATTAATCCTCTGGTAAATTTAACAGTTATTTCCGAATATTCTAATTATTATGAAACGTAAGCGACGTTCCGATATCCGATAATCGTCAATCCGTTGTTTAATGTTCGTTACTAAAATAGTTAAAATGGGAATCTACATAATCAGCAGCGATTTACTGACGTGCTTTTGATTTGTGATATCAGCGCAAACCCTCAAATGCGGAAGTAGTGGAATTGCAAATGAGATCCTAATTACAAAAAATTGAGCTGTTAACATAGTAGTGTGTGTCAAACAACATGATTGTTGGTGTCGATACTTCCTCTGCAAATTTATCATTTGAAATAATATACATGGGTTTTAGTTGGAGCAATGAACTATAAAGAATACGTCGTCAATGAACAGATAAATCTATGGATCTCTTCACTTCTGTACATACGTTTCTTGTGGCATTACTTATTCTTTTTTCTCTTATTTTTTTGGGAATCAAACCACAATAATGTTTTTATAACTTTTATTTCGACGTTTCGGTAGCGTTCCAGCTACCGTTGTTAAGATTATTTAGTAGGTAGTAATTAAATAATTTTTGGTCCCTATCTGACACAACTATTCAACTGTCTTCTTAAGTAACAATTGTTAATATCGGCAGATCTAGGTTTTCTTGGTATCCTATATCATAGTTATACTGATCATATACGGGACAGCCTCTAGGGCTGGAGTCAATCACAAGATATTAAACATCAGAAAGGTATGTTATTACTTCTATCATTCTGACGATGTTGATAATTATCTCAGAAATATAATGTATGCATGTATGTATTTTGGGGTGACATTGAGACATTGAGTGAGACCTAAAAGATCTATTGTGCCCCCTTACTTCTACTTAGTTTATGAGGAGTGTCTCAGAGACTAGTAGCTCGTTTAGTTCCATTTTCCTAGGTGCTGTGCTCTAAGATTCTGAATTGCTGCGCAATTCGAAATAATGTGGATGGAGGCTTCTTCTGCCTCCACTATTTTAAGCTTCTTCAGATGCCAATTCTGGCGACAATGTCCCGTTAGGATTCCTGTTGAAACTCTTAGCGCAGTTTTCTGTGCATTCATTAGATCCCAACGAGTTGTAGTCACCCAGAAGAATCTTTGATTGTCTAAACCATACTAGATTTTTACAATGGTCAGATCTTTTCTTTTTTTCGGCTTCACCTATTTCTCCCAATAATACATTGGTGATGACTCCGCAAAAGGGTTCAGGCCCGCAAAAGTGTATTTCAGTCCCCCTCTTTGCTAGTTCATCTGCTATCTCATTTCCTTCTATTCCAGTGTGTCTTAGAATCCTCAGTAAGGTGACTAGTTAATTGAGTTTTCCTAGGCATTTCCACACCATTTTAGAACTGAATACACAAGGCTCAGTGCTTTAATAGCTGCTTAACTATCCGACATTATGATAATCCTTTGCCTTCTACATCCTTTGTCAATATTGAACTGGGCACACTTTCTTATGGTGTGACTTTCCACTTGAAAGATACTTGGGATTTTTCCCAAGCATTAAGAGTCTTTGGTTCCTGGTCCAAATACTCCTGTCCCAGTTCCTTCTATTGCTTTTGAACCGTCCGTATACCATTGAATTGCATTGTTTCCAAGTCTGGTAATGGTATTTGCATCCCATTCCTTCTTGTTGCTTAACTCCGTAACGAATTTATCTCAGAATTATAATAATTTTCCCGTTAAATTTTAGAATTAATTAGTGTACTCCATTTTTATTTCTTTTTAAGAATGTTTTGAACCAAAGGTAACACTAAGAAGACAATCTGCAACACATACTCATATTAACTATAAAATATTATGTAAAAGCAACACCACTTCAATTACTATTGTCATTACAACCCTTTCTATAATCCCTATAGTTACAAATTACCACAAAACAACCCCAATAAATAAGTAATTTTAGTCATATCCTACACTCCCTCTCCCTTTCAAGTCCTTACTTCATTAATACCAGCGGTAAGGTAGCCATAACAAAGCAATTAAGCTATAATTGCGAACAGTTTATGTCCCAACATCCCTTAAAGAAGTCCCCCAAGACACCCTCAGTTACTGACGCTGCTAAATTTACACTTTTCTTATCAAGATGTTTAAGGATAGAACCTTAAAACGCATCCACCAAAAGAATAAGTTGAATATTATTACAAATTGCCATGAAGTTATTAAACTTCACATTTAATAAAACATGTTTGCTTATGTCGTTACAATACTGTGTGTTCAAAATGTTTTGCTATTGTGCCAAAAATTTTGCCAGGACTCCTTGACGGACTTTTTGAGTGATAGTTTTATGTCATCTGGGAGTCATCTGTTGTGGTGATGGAAGAAGAGGCTTCTTTAGCATGGTGGTCAGCGATTTCTTTGCCAGTAATTCCACTGTGAGATGGGAGCCAGATAAGAGAGACTGTTACATCACGAGCTGAGAGAGTTTGATATATGTCATGGATGTTTTGAACTATTGGATGGTCAGTAAATATAGTATTGAGTGAATTAATTAAGTAAAGTGAATCGGTACAAATGGCGTCGCGCTTGACTGGTCGCCATTTGTTTGTATTAAGTTCACTACTTTATGAAGATACTAGAACAAAAAAAATACAAAAATTAAGTATATCAATCGCGTGTCAGCGTGACTGATTAGATTAAACTATGTAGGTACAAATTGTGCAGCATGGGATGCACTCGTATTAATTATTTTCATCAGACACAATAACAAATAAAGCGGATGATTTGCTGACACGTGAATATGCCACATACAACTGACCATGATGAAAACATGGATTTACTAAAAAGTACATCAAGAAACTGTTTTCAGTTGCGATAGTTGTTGTTGCAAGAAAAAGATGAAGAAAAAGATGAAAGGAACGAAGCTATTTATCAACAGTAGAGGGAATAAAGTTATTCGCTTAGAGAAATTTAAATGGTTTAATGGAATGCTTTTGCCAGCATTTACTAGATTAACGCAAACGTATTGTATTGTTGATTGTCTCCCATTTTCTTTGCATTTTGCGCAAACAAATGGAATTACATGTTCTCTTGAAAGGTAAGAGAAAAATGTAGATCGAAATCTTCTTTATGCAACAAGTTTCTTTTTCTTTGAGCTCTCGTGAAACACATGCAAAAGAATGTGTTGTTAATCTTATGAAATATTTTTCTCATTTTCCATTTCATGTTACTTTGATATGACGTGTTTTAGATTTCTCTGGGCTACTTTTTTTTCATTTATGCAGGAACAAACAATAATTTAAATTTACTTGTTCATTTTAATGAATGAGAACAAAACAGAGGAAGGAAAGAAGGTAAAAAGATGAGAGTAGAAAGGAAGGAAAAGGAGAGTAGAAAACAAAAAGATGAAGGTCAAGGGAAAGGAAAGGAGAAAGAAAAACAGAAAATAAAGGGGAAATGGTAGTGCCATGGAAAAAAGTTGAAGGATAAAAGGAAAGGGAAACAAAGAGATGGAAAAGGAAGTCGATAATAAAAAATAAGGTGAAAAATGATGGGTACGGAAGAAAGGGAACAGAAAAAACAAAAGGAAAGGGAAAGGATAAAGCTTGAACTGGAAGATATTGGTTTCAAATCTGGAAAAATTGGCAACGTGTACCTATGTATGTTAACTGGGGAGTCATTCACTGAGATCTTTCAAAAGGAAAATTATAGAAGTCAATAGTCCTTGAGACCCATTTTCTGGATGAATTTGCCGATACTCGTAGAATATAGTTTAGGTGTCTCTCTTCTATCCAATAGGATTCTTCTGTTGATTCCTAGAATTCGGTATTTCTATGTACTCCAAAAGTATTTGAATGTAGGTTTCTCATTCCAGTACACACAATTTTGCTTTACAGGTTTGAGCTTTTTGAGATGACCATTCAGGCAACAGCTTTTCAAAGATCTTGGAGCAGTTTTTCTCTGGCTTAACTATACATTTGATCTCACCTGGTCGTAGTTTCCTATCTCTGATTGTCTTTGCAGTACTAGATGTTTCCAATGGTCAGATCTTATCTTTCCTCAGCTTTTCCGCTTTCTTCCAATATTACATTGGTGAAAATACCTCGAAAAGGTTCTGTCTCCTCTTTTTGAAATTGGTAATTCAAACTGTTCAACTTGTAGGCAATTGCAGGGACTTTCTTAAGGGTTTCTTGAAGTTGAAGATATTCTAAGGGAAGGTCGTATAAAGGATTTAAATTCTGTTTGAGGTGACACCTGTCACATTTTGTATGATTTAGCACTAAGTGCTTGTTGCCCGAAACAGTAGACTGCACATATTGACATGTATCACCTAAAATTGAGATAGAGATTGAGAGAGTAATGAGGCCCAATTTGTAGGATCTAGTTATTATTTACAATTTGAAAAAGTTGAGTTTTGATCTTGAATATATTGAACATGTCTGACATGCTGACATTCTACCTAACCAAAATCCATTTAAAAGTTATGGGAGGGACCAGCCCATAACTCAGTTACACATGGTATATTAAAGTTTCAAAAATAAGTCAATCTGATAATAATAAACTCAAATTTTCATCACACGACCCGTATAAACGAAATATCATTTGCTGACAACTGATTTTTACAATTAAGCAGTGCACCAGAAAGGTAATAATGACCCTTAAAGATTTACCCAGAAGGTACATACCGCAACTGCCGTTATTATTGACTAACCCTCCGCCTTTCTGAGAATGCCCCGAAGGACTAATAGGTGCCGACACGTCAGAAATGCTTGAGGAAATTTTTTTCTTTTCGGGCGCTCCTGGTAAAGGAACGCACCAAGCAAATTGTTTTTGGGGTGATTAGATTGGGAAATTGGTTTCAGGGGGAATTTTCTGATTAATAGGGGTTTGGGTTTTCACATTGAAGTGTATTGAAATGTCTTTAAATTAAGGTTGAGTTCAATTGTGTGTAAAACCGAATCAATCAAATTACAGAGAAATCTAATCAAAATAATTGTTGATTGAAATTTATGTTTCATACTTTCACGCCCATTTTATTCCGTTATGCTGTTAAAATACCAACAGAGTGCTTATAATAATTTCAGCATTAAATTCAGTGTATAAAAGAATAATTGGTACTTTTTCTAAAGGGATGTGTGTTTTATAAATAACATAGTTATCACATATTTTATGTGTTTTTCACTAATAACTAACACTGACATCATTGGAAACAGTTTTCTGTCATAGTCTATTTTTATGTACGAGACAGTAATAAAATTATTTCTAATATAAATCTTTTAGAGAATGCCAGATGCAAAACAAATTCTTTTGAATAGTGAATCCACTCCAGGTTTATAGATTTTCAAACTAAGAAATTATCGATAATAATACAACAAGTGTGTTAATGATTATCGAAATACAATACAATTGTTGCTTTCGTTTATTTGGGCTTCAAGCACTTGTGCAGTTACCGCTGTAAGGTCTGTTCCAACCGCAGTCAGAAACTGTAAGAAACGATCAGAGAATAGTCGACCATCGCAATCAGTGATAGGAATTACGCGAACGTAAACTCATTGTTTGCCGTGACCAGTTATTCTCTGATCGTTTCTTACAGTTTCTGACAGCGGTTGGAACAGACCTGTAATCAATCGATAATTGCACTCCTCTCACATCACATCGTATCATATCGTATCGTTTATATGTTCAGCTCTTTATTTTTCTTGAATTCTTTTTTTACTTTTTCAAATGTAACGTGCTCTTTGAACTGTCCACCGCAAAAGAAAATCGCCACGTACATGGAGAACCGTTTTAATGGTTTATGGAAGTTGTGAAAATTTTATGGTCCCCCAAGACATGCGAAACCTGATAGAAGTCATGCATGAATATCGCTTTGTACAGATTTTAAGACTTGTAGCTAATAAAATAATAAAAACAACAACTTGAACTCGATGAAAGATTGCAAAAGATATTGCTTCATAGGCGCCCGTTATTATTTTTTTCCACTGTGAACTTGACAATTATTGCCAACTATAGCCAACTGAGAAGTTGAATTTCTCTATTAGTGGTTAATAATTATTTCTATTATTGACCTAGGTCAATAATGGACAAATTCAAATATTATGAGAATTCAGGGATAGTAGTTCAACAAAAACTTGTGCAACATAATTTTGTATACCCAGGAGATTGCCTTTAACATATTTGCTGCTTGAAATTGAATTGAAAGATAAAAGTATTGGAATAAAAATGCCATTAGTTTAAAATTCGCGCTCAACCAAATATGACTAATGACATAACGAGTAAGTTAATAATACAGGGTGATCAATTGAATTCCGACACATTTTATGAGCCCATAACTTGGAAACCGATTAAGATATCGACAGGCGGTTTTGACTGAACGGCTTCAGGAATTAATAAATTTTTTTCACGCTGTTGCCAATTTTGTATTTTTTTCCTAGACTCCAGGAAAATACTTGGATTTTTTGGAGATCATTAACTTAGACATTTTAAATGAAATACCCTGTATGTTTTTGTACCGTCGGATAGGCTGAAGCTTCTACTTTTTGAAAATATTTGTTTTTTTAGCAATTCAAGGTGTTCTTAAGGAGCAGATTATCTTTAAAAGATATACTGCAATTCCTTGACTACAATAATTCCTACATTTTTGTCAGCGCATAACTTCTAAATATTTAATTTATCGGATAAATTCTCAAAATTAACGCAAGCAATTAATTTTCTTGATTTGCTTATGAATTTCGTTGATTTAGTAATTTTGTTATTCAATTTAACAACATAATTCTTCACCTGAATCCAAAATTTGTTTCGAACCAAGCAAAAAAAAAATTGATATGATGATAACGTTTGTTCATTTATTCTAATTTGTTCAACAAAAAAAAATTGACTAAATCATTATTTTTCTCAATTGATTTGATCATTTTTCAGATTCAATTCAACAAAATATTCACTATGTTGAAGCAATAATTTTATCAAAATAATTTATGAAAATGGTCCAGTTGACTAAATATTTGGTTCAGTCAACAAACAGTTAGTTGCATCAATACTTTAACTTGCATTGAAACCAAGAAATTATTTTAATTACTCCAAAATAATATTTTGTCGTGCATATATGACACTTTAATTTAATTGATCCAAATAAATTTTACTTGATACAACGATTCTTTTTTTTCCGTGAATGACTGCCAATTGATTTTAAGATTAATTGCAAATGGTCCCAATTTTGCTATATTATATACCACCGTTTGGCTTGCCAACTGATGTGAATCCAGAATTCCAAAATAATAACATTTTTAATACCATTTTTTCGTATAGCAGTTCGTCATTCCAAAATATTAATTCGATGTGATTCTTGATATTTTTTAAATACGATAATAATTTCTGTGTATGCATATAGCATAGCTGAGTAAGTGTGAATAATGATCCTTCAATTTGCCTCATTTACCCTTTTTAAATCAGTTTACTAACCCTTTAAAGAATTCAGCGAGATTTAAGCAAATTCTTTTCTTAAATACACTTCTAAACCCATCACCTTTCCACAGGACGCACTCTGCACAATAAAAAACACTTCCTCCCGCATATACAAAACCTAACCGAAAAACGGAGCTTACAGAATCGAGGCCTTCTCCATATCAGATACGGACTAGCAACAAAATTTTTTTGAATGCGGAAGTTCTGTATTCATTGATCAAAGAAAAATAGAAACCAAAATATTTTTGATATTGAATTGATATTTGGTGATGAAAAAAAGTAGTGAAAACCTCTTTCGCAGCTTTGATT
Organism: Galerucella calmariensis; assembly: GCA_910591675.1. NCBI lineage: Eukaryota > Metazoa > Arthropoda > Insecta > Coleoptera > Chrysomelidae > Galerucella > Galerucella calmariensis. Next base: position 181,055 of record CAJUYG010000182.1, read on the forward strand.
TGACACTCGAGTCTCAAAGAAAAACATTCATTGACCAGACAGGCAAACCTCCTCAAAAGCTGATTTTGTCAGCGAGTGATGGACATCCTGGATAACAATATTATCCAATTAGAAGAGGTTATGTTTTCTGATGAGTGCACCGGCAGGGATTGTTGGAAACCATATCATTGGTCCCTTTTCCATTGAGGGCAAAATGAATGGCGATCATTATTTGGCACTACCTCAAAATAATGTCATTCCAAGTTTTTCCAATTTATATCCTGATCCAGGAAACCCTCCAGTTCCAGTAAATACGATATGGTTTCAGCAGGATGGAGCACCACATGACAAACGCAATTTCCGGCAGTTCCTCGATGCAATATTTCTCAATCGCTGGAAAGGGAAAAAAGGATCGATAAAATGGACAGCTCGATCACCTGATTTTACATTATTGAAATATGTGAAGAGCATTCTGATATTAAAATGCTGCCAAGACGTTTGCGGAGAATATTTGGAACATCTACTTCATAGTTCTTTTTAGTGTTACATTTTATTTTGCATTAAATACAGTAGAAGTGGCACAAAGAATAAGATGGTTAGGACTAGTGGGAAGATTAATTAGGAAGCGGCTACCAAAGCTTGTTCTAAAAAAGAGGCCAAAAGCAAAGGGTAGACCCCGAAAAAGGTTTACAGAAACTCGAAGTGTATTTGAGTATCATGAAAATTCGAAATGGCAATGTATAGAAAAGCATGGAGAGAAAAAACTCAAATTATGTGGTGGTTATTAATTGATAATCTACAATAAAGAATTTTAAAGCATGTGGAGCAAAATAAATATATCTGTTTTCCAATTTTTATTCCAATTATTTTCACTACCTGGGGGGTAGTGGAATATTTGTGCTTCCCGAAACCGTATTGTTCTAAGAGGATAACATTTACCTTGTATTTAGTTTAATACATCGTCGATTAATAATCAACCGGCTTATAGCTGTCTACACAACAATGTTGCTTGTTCGGTTTGATAATTGGCATGACGTTTGCAGACTTGGACGTATCGAGATATTGGGCTCAATTTTATCTGTAGAATATTTGTATGATTTAAAAAAATATATGTTGGATGGTCGACACTGCTAATCTAACCTTAGTTTCCATAAATAACAGAAGTCAAATTGTAAAGATTACCTATGATAATGATTAATAATAACTCAAGTAAGCACTAGAAAGATTGAAATTGCTGGAGAATTGAAAATGGGAATAGTGGGCGTTAATAAAAATGAAAGCATAATTGGTTGGTAGTGCAGCTGATTTAAAACAAAGATGTGAATTGAATTGAGGAGAACCAGATTGTTTCCAGTTACCAAAAATGGTTAGAAATAAGACCACTAAATGATCACAATTTTAGAGATTCTTGAGGACGAGGACAAAAACGAATTTATTACTCGCAAAATTTTTCATTTTTGTTTCCTAATCTCACTTGAATAAAGCCTGCTACTCACTATTCGTTAATGCGTCGTTTCGTCGCAGTACTTCACGAATTTTTGCTTAGTGAGTATGACTCGCTTCGCCGATGCGATTCGTTGTGCGGCGCTTCGCCTTGATGTCGGTATTTGGACGAATCATCAAAGGAAAAATTGAACAGTGCGACGAAGTCGACGGAGCGACGAAGTTGACCCATTCGGTCTCCACGCGAATCATTCGTTGTTGTCAGTGATCACACTTCGCACAATGGAACGAAGTTTCATGCATCATCGAAGCGAAGTGAATCAACGCACAATGAGTAGGATGTAATGCGTCGCTTCGTTCGAAGCGCGAATTAACGAAGTGAACCGACGAAACGCATTAACGAGTCGCATCAACCAATAGTGAGTAGCCGGCTTAACGAAGTGCCAAATAAGCTAGCAACCAATAAAACACTATGAATTCAAAGTGTATGATTGGCTGTTATTGTTCGGCAGTTGATGTTTTTGGTATTGATTTAAAGCGCCCATTGTCATAACAGAAATTGGAATACATGGAGTCCGATCTCCAAACAAAAATCTCAATAAACGTAAAAATTTAATATGAGAGGTGTACTGAAAGATTAAGAATTACGGAACTTTTTAGATTGACATCCTGTTTATAAGCATTCAATGATGCGAAAATAAAGTAGGGTTATCACTTTTGAACGATATGACAACATCTGTGGGCTACAACAAAATAAATAAATGTATTTTGTTTATTTTGGTGTCAGATGATACGTCTGTTTAATCTTCAAGTATGTTCATTATTCGGAGGTTCGTCTAGGTCGAGAATAATGTTCATTCTAAGCTGTCCGATGATTGATACCAATAGAAAACGTTTGCTTCATCACAATTTAGGATATATGCATATTTTAGTTTTTAAAATAGTGTTACTGAAAAATTATCTCTTCCACGACTACCTGTAAAGTTGACAATTATTGCTTCTTCTAGCCAACTGAGAAGTTGCATTTCTCTATCAGTGGTTAATAATTTTTTCTATGATTAACCTAGGTCAATAATACACAAACTCGAATATTTTGATAATCCAAGGATAGTAGCTCAATAAAAACTTGTGCAACATAATTTTGTATACCCAGGAGATTATCTATAACATATTTGCTGCTTGAAATTACCTATCGAGATAAAATTATTTGAATAAAAATGCCATTAGTTTAAAATTCGCGCTCAACCAAAAATGACTGATGACATAAGGAGTACGTTCATAATCTATGACAGTGTTCTTGTCAGTCAAACGACGGGGTAAACGCTTCTAGTGGTGCGTTTGTGAGCGCTGTGGTGTATAAGTATAGTTCTTACACTCAATATACTATTGTGCGCTTCTATTAAAAATTATATCTTCCAAAAAGAAGAATTACATAACAAAATAACGTTCTATATTAGTAGTGATATTTTCTTATATTTATATAAAAATATCAAAAGTCAGGGTTATAGTTCTTTTGTGGATTGAGATTTTTAATAAACCAATTTATTTTCAACACAACCCACGGGAAAAAGACTATTTTCAATTGACTTCGTTAAAAATTGGCCTTTATCCTATTGCGAAATATTTCCAGTATTTCTTTTTCTTCGGGGCGTTTCGAATAACGAGTGCCGATTCACTTTATAACTTACATCACTTCAATAACTCAATCCGTTCCTGTTCACTTGCGTTCCGGCAGAGCCTGTGGGAAACATCGAATTCCATTAGGACGGGTCTTCCTGAGCAGAATTATAGCAAATCCTTTTGTCTCGATTCCCGAGACCCGAACACCAGCAGCAGTAGGAGCTGAAACAAACAGGACTCGTTCTCCGTCTTTCTTTGCTACGCTAATTGTATACAAAACCGACAAATTAGCAAATACATTCAACCTTAACGAGATATCCATTTGGAAGGAGCTTTTTTAATTAATAGTCTTATGTTTGTTTCTAATTCTTATCTCTTTTTTTCCTGTTTTTCTTGTGCGGTGTGTCACTAAGAAGTGAAATAAACCTCGAGGATTCAAAATATGTTATTCAAGATGTTTTTGTCTGATTTGACGATTTTGGTACACATTTTTCTTCCTCAATGAATTGAAATAGTCTGGATTCGAAAATATTCTACGAGCGAAAAACTACGAATAGATTATAATATTGGGTTTTTTTTTGTTTATTTAAACTGCATCAATCTTTGTAGTTTGGGAGCGTTCAAGTAATACGTAACGCAATTTGGGGGGAGGGGGTCTTTCTTTCTTTCTTACAACACGTTACGTAACATTGTTTTTTTTTAACAAGAGTGTTCAAATGCACTGTCGTTACGTGCATGCGGCAAGACTGTCCCATACCATTGTGAAACTAGAGTACGGCCACAGCCCCTTGCTGTCAGAAGGGCGAATGAGCTTCTCTGCATTGTGCGTCGTTATGAAACATCGTCTGAGGATGCTGACTGGCTCGACGAAGACGAAGTTGATGCAAGTGGATTAACAATTCCAGAACCGTCTTCGTCTGCACTCCAGATGCCAGTGATGAAAGAATCTGAGTGGTAGCAAACCCATGGACAGAGGAGCAGTAATTTCAATCGAATTGTTTTTATAGACCTACTTAGATACTTGGTTAATAGTTGATTATTTTTTAATTTTGTTAAAAATACGATTTTATTTCGAGTAAAATGTTTAATTTCAGTTGGGTTTCCATTTATAATTGCATTGTCAAAGATTAAAATAAAAATGTTATTTTATTTTGAGAGTTTATTTGTAAAAAAAGCTAAAATAGGAGAATGAAGGATGAAAAAAATTGTGTGTAAAGCCAAAAATTTATAAAAAATAAACAAAATACGCAGGTGTTGCGGATTAAAAATCTCTTGTTTTATTTAGTATTATTACCGTAAAGGCAATTAAAACTATACCAAGGATAAAATCTGTAACATACTTTTTTGCGACAGTCCTTGTATTTTTCAGGAAGGCACTGAATTTAACATTGATCATGATTGTTTTTTAATGCATCAGCTGTTTTCAGAAGTTTCATTTTCAGTACAGAATTATGCTCTCAGATCTTCTGGACGGAGAATATCTCCCTTGTACTCATGTCTCTTCTAAGTGCAAACCAGAATGGTTGGTTATATCTTGTATTTAACTTTGAAGTGTAATTCAATGTCTGTCGATGCATATAACCCGAGAAGTAGTTGTTTCTTCTTAGTTGAACGTTTGTTGTTTTTTAAAAACTTTGCAAGGTGTTTTAATATCATTATACATATTGTTCATTTCAACGAATTGCAGGTAGATAATTTTGAATAGAAGAAATAAATCTGAAACTTTCTATTTTCAAACTACCAATACAAAATTTATATAATATGGAAATATTCACACAAATGCAATATTTTCCTATTTAACGTTTTAGAAATATTTTCCATAATTTCGTAGGAGTCGGATCATAACATACGATTAAAAACTTTGGGGAAATATTACTAGTTATGCTTTCATAAAGGAAGTAGTGCTATATCTTTCTAATGCTACCATTAATAATGTAAAGTTTTAAAACACTGTATTATTTCAAAGGTTTCATTAAATGTGTGGAGACTGAGTAATATTTGTTCGACCTAAGCAAGAGTTTTTGCTTTCAGGAAATATGTGGTATAATTAACCTATATTTTCTCAATGTTTTTCAATGTTTAGAAAAGGCACCATTCTGCAACCTCCGGTGTCTTTGACTGTAGAACATGGATTTTTCCCAATCATAAAAATATTAACAAAACGAAACATTCGTTAACAGTAATTTAAAATTGTTTACTAATCAATTGTTTTTTTTGCAGGTACGTTCGAATAGTGTTCTGTATTAGACTTGTGTAAGTACACCCAGCATATTAATCTTAGTTTCGTTGAGAAAACATTTAAATGTGACCTCCCTGTATAATAAATTCCGATCTATTATTTATTTTATGACTTCATTGAAGATTGTACGGTGTGTCATTTAAAAAAAATTTAAGCTATTGTTATTTCGAATTACTCAAAATCACCTAACTTTTTTTTGTGGGCCCTCTATGAAAAAATTAAAATAATTTCCTAGGATTTCATTCAAGCAATAACGGATATAGAAGCGATTGTAAACTGGGCCGATTATCGGGTAGTGCTACCTAATGAGTATAAAATCTTATCCGATAAAAATTTTGTACTTGATTTCAGGTATGTAAACTTGTAAACTCGGCCGCCTCAATTCCAGGAATGATTTGATATTATCATGATACACAATTTGAGACAATCTGCCGAAAGCGGCAACGCACTTTCTGCTCGAATTGCACACAAGATTTTTCCTACGATCACCTTATTTTTAAACAAATAATTAAAAAAAACATGAAAAGTACACTTTATTAGAATGTGATGTTGAAAACATGTAACAATTACTTATTATTTTTGTTTATTGAGAATGTTTGTGACTTGCTTTATAACCCACTGCTTCTAACTTCAAAAATGCAATCAGTTTAGTGTATTTACTGATGGTAATATCATTTTTTACTTGCAAAGTGTTTCGAAGCATCGAATATTGTGACCACAAGGTTGAAGATTTTAGAGTTTTGGATTTTTCGCCAAAATAAGTCAGCAATACATTCTCCGAATATTTTTTAATTTTCTTTGAGCGGCACCAATCCATGAAAATATTGTATTGTTCTTCGTATTCACCTCTTGACTTTAGTTGGCAGAAGATTAAGAGTAATATTTTTAGCAAGATTCCATAGTCTACTATTTTTACAAAATAGTAGGTAGGTACTTAAATATGCAATCACTGTTGTATCTAGGTGTATAATGCATTGGCTACCTTCTGACTGTTATATTTCTACTACGTAAACTTGACCGTATAAATCAATACTATGAAAATAGGAATCTGCAAAAACGATCAAGAAAATTGTCAATCTTAACAACGTTATATTTGTAATAAGTTGTAAATATTAATTTATATCTTGAACTAAGAAATAAATCCTTCACTGTAGTATTGAATCAAAATAATATCAATGTATGAGGTTTAAATTATTTTATAATTTCAATAAAATTAAACATATAAAATATACACCTCCATCTATTTTTTGGTAGCGTAACCTGCAGCGTTGTAAATCCAGTAACTTGTATTAATTGTAGATGTCAGTCAAATTATATAGGAATATTTATTAATTTCGTTCGAAATATATTCAAATATTAATATTTCAACTAAAATATTCTGACTGCTCTACATTTTGTTTTAATATATCTATTATTTAATACCTTTCTTTAGTTTATTGTAAATGAAAACAGGCGTAAGACTTATTGCCGCTACGGAAGTAACGCCTTCATAGTATTTTAAACTCTCGATTGATAGGTTGAGCTTGAGCGTAATCTAAACATCAACCAATCAAATTTTTGTAAGTCAAAGATTAGCGTTAACGTTTGTAATACGTTTAAACGGTTCATTATTGTCATATTTTGATTAGGATTAATCACAGACCTGCCTTTTTTTCCATTTCTTTCTACGTAATGTGTTAGAAAGACATTAACAATCGATGACGCACACCAAGAAGTGTATTATTTCAACTATATCTAATTCCGCTATCAAATGTGACACTTTAAGTCACTCCTTGACGTTAGGTAACGTCACATTTTTCATAACCTCCATATATCAGTTATGAAAAGTAGTTATGTAAAAACTTTACGTAACTGTTCAAGTTTCAACATAGAGATACCACATGAGTTTCGAAGAAAAATTTATTAATTAGGTACTGTCAAAACTGACAATTATTTCATTATTTAAATTGACAATTACCCCATTATTTGAATTCAATAGTATTTTAAGATTTATAAACATTGAAAACAACATTATTCAGGACACAGTTATTTAAAGTAAGTCAATTTTCCGGGTGAATACTTCATCGTAACAATACTTCTAACACCATTTGAATTCACTTTAATATTATCATTGTAATTCTGTACCTCCAAGTTTTTAGCTTGATTGCTATTCATAGAATAGAGCCTTGAAAGTTATTTCTGTGGATTTCTCTTTGCCATTTTCACTGACAAATTGTTTTTTTCAATATTATAATATAAATAATTTCTTATGTACAGCTGATATATCGACTTTGGGTCCACTCGGTACATTGGAACATTTTAATTTTTTGTCGGCTGACATATCTATTTTTCAATATTATGCGATTTAAATAAATCCTATTTTACTCTAGAACATCATCACAAAGTGTACGTGCGTCAGAAAATGTAGAAAGGCAGTTCTCAAGAAGCAGTTGACATTTTCCTGAAACCTTCCAACCTCGACATGACGTAACTCACAATTATGCACCTAAAAACTAATTATATCGTCACCGTACCTTCCGACTGAAAATGATTTTCAGCATACTTTCTCTTCGTGCTAGACAGAGACGGTAGTAAAGAAACGTCTCGCTGATAATGACAGCTCATTAGAACGGCTCATTTTCGGGCAGTTACTTAAAACTGATTGCGGTAATAAATAAGCTCTGGGGGCGGCATTTTCTTGATAAATTGATAATTTCAATAAGGAATGGAGTTGCATTAGGTGAGTTACCGTGTTAGGAATCATCCCCGAGGGGGATCTTTAACGTTATGAACAAAGATCTTTAGAACAATGAAAAAGAGCTACATCCTCGAGTTAATTATCACAAGTTATTTTATACATACAATGTGAGCCACTTAAGATCGCAACGCCCAGTTATAGCTTTTAATTGACGGCCTACGCTTACGCAATAATAAAGCAAAAAATAATTAATATTTTTAAATAGGCAAATGTTATTATAAACGGTTGAGATTGGGTATAATAAAGGGAATATAAACTGCACTTATTTTCGACCTTATAAAACAAGAACTATGGCGGAACATGGTGTTAAATGATGATACAAAATTGAAAATATTGACTTTAAATTTGGAGATAACAGTCAGTTCTCAGGGCTTTGTTATCTGTTTCAAAATTGAAAAAAAAGATTTTTTCTCCGATTGGCAGCAAATATTAATTTTGCTGACACATATCAATCAGCAAAGTATTACTTTTCCTGCCTAGGCAGCAAAGTGATTATATTCAATTGGAATAAAACATTTGACGTAAACATTTATTAGCAATTATTACATAACACTTTTAACAAGAATTTACAAACATATGTTTAGTTGTTATTAACATTGATGGTAAAATTACTACAATTTTGAACGAATAGGCCACCTTTTCTTTCCTCAGATAATTTGCAAATACAATATCCTCCTATATCATTATGAACAATCGGAGAAAAAATTATATGTTGAACTCGGCAGCAAAGTAGATTGACTGCCTTAGCTGAATTCCTAGCCTCGCTACGCTCAGTCAGCCTCAGCAGTCAATCTACTACTTTGCTGCCTAGTTAAACAAATAACTATTATTTTGAGAATAAGAGAAAAACATATAAGGGCACCACTAATTCTACAAATCCGGTAGTTCTGATTTTTTGCAGACTTGTTTATAATGTTGGCCTAATAAATAATCCAAGTTTGTGACCTCGAGCGCCGAATGCAACTTTGTCCAAAATCGAAAGAAACGCGAAAAAATGTTGGCGATTATAACTAGTTTTTGGAAAAACTTTCTTTGGTAGTTTTTAAAGTAGACTTAATTTGCTACAATATTATACTAGAATAATTGGACCCAATAGTTTCCGAGATTAGGCCTTTCAAAGTTTATCAATTTTTTCGAACTACACAATTTTTTGCAATTCTATCGTTCTGAATGAATTTTGACCCTAAAATTGGAAAAAAATTAGTGAAAGAGTAAAACTATGATTATTATTTTTGGAACTTTAGTTCTTTACGCCAGGTTATGTATGAGCGACCAGGGGTCGCGACGCAAAAGATCTGACCGTTACGCGTTACGCTACGTTATGTTACGTTGCTTCGTTATGTGCCTTGCTTGCGTGCTTGTGCCTCCTTAGTCTCTTTCTCGTTTACGAAGCAGCGATTCATAATAATAAATATGCTCCTGCCGGGAGTCGAACCCGGGCCGCACGCGTGCAATGCAAGCATTCTAACCACTGAACCACCGATGCTATATTGAAATTCTATGCAAAGCTGGTATTCGCAGTGCTAGTGATCTACTTGAATTTGTTCGGATAAATTTTTACTATTATTTCCATAATTTTTTTTGCGCGATTAAGGGGTCTAGCACATTTACTTTTCGAAATACAGGGTGTTGAAATTTTGAAAACTTGAATGTTTTAATTCGATAACTTTAAAATGGATGGATAAATTGATTTGACATTTGGCAGGTAGTTTTTAAATGTAAAAGGGCATATTTTGAAAGAAATTGTAGTTTGTGCAACTAGTGTGGATATGATGGCCATATCGCACGAGGACGAAGTTTGAACACGACGCCGTAGGCGGAGTGCTCAATCGTTCAAGTGCGATATGGACAATCCACACGAGTCGAGCAGCATATTTTTTCTACGACCCACTTAGGAAAAAATCTAGAAAATAAAAATTTCTATAAACTGTAATATAACTTCAAATTAAAAATTTAACAATTCAATTGTATGTTTCCACTTATTTTGTGGTAAACGTACAGTTCTTGAATGTCCAATTTGTATAATGCTACGGTTTCCTTTTTTAAATATACGATGATGTTATAAGTAGATGTTGCCAGTCGGACTCCCTCATGAAGGGTACCGTACCATTATCTATAATAATGATCGAATATTCTGCTAAATATTTCAAACATCCACCTGTTGTCGTTATTAATAACAAGCAGAATAATTATTTAAAAATAAAATTAACAATAAAAAAAACTCCCTCGCAGGGTATCGAACCCGGGTCTACTGCGTGAGAGTCTGGTATGCTTACTACTCGACCACCAAAGAATATGCAAATCGTTTATCTATAACGTCAGATGTATTACATAATTTTTGCTTAAAAGGAACTAAAGTTCCTACCGTGTGTCCCGCGACACGTTCTACCTTTTTTTTATTATTATTATTGTGAAATCGAGAGAAAAATACAATGAAAGAAAAAAAATACATATACAAAATTGAAAAAGCTGTACGTATTGCACATACCACATTGCAAGGTAAATTGAAAGGCTAAGTGGATGAAGGGGTAACATGTAACACAAAGAAAGTTTTCAGATATTGTGGTTTAAAGTTTTTTTGTGTGGAGCTTTTCATGAATAAATTTTAAATCATTAAAACGTGTCTCAAAACAATCCTAGGTATTATAAAATTGTGTTTATGTATGATATTTGTCAAAATGGACAATGTTACTATTACTTTTATTGGTATAATGTACATAGCCCCTTGTATGACATATGACTCCTTGTTCTATTTTCTCTTGCCATTTAGGTGTTACATAGACACCGTTTCACATAAGATTAACCCACTAGAAGTCTTGAAGATGCAGCAACTTCCCGACTTCTAGTGGGTTCTTCTTATGTGAAACGGAATCTACCTTCTTCTTCCATCAGGTTTTCCTCTTTGCGAGGCTCGTAACCCCTTATCTCCTGGGTATCTTATTTATTTCAGATGCTCTGAATTATTTGGAACTCCTACATACCCCCATAATCCATACTAATAACTCTAAAATGAAAACAATGTTACATAGCCCCTTAATCATACCTACATATTATACCATTCAATGATTTCAGTGTGAAAATACTATGTTATAATCAATTTTTTATAAAAAAAATCAATATCCCGATAGGTATAAATTTTAAATTTAAAGTATTCTACACAAAAAGGTAGTAAAATTTAATGTAGAATCAAAAAGCTACTGATATGCGGAGTATTACATTAAAAATAACAAAGTTGTCGTTATCTTTCGGTATAACAGGAATTGGCATGTTTGTAATGGTATATTTAGTACCTAGTGTCAAAAACATTTCTTTATGAAACAAGCGAATAAAGATGTTTTTGACACTAGGAGCTTACTATAATTTTTCTACGCTCACAGAAAAAAATAGTTATTTATGTAACTAGTGTGTAAAGTAGCCTTTTTTTTGACGAATGTGAATATTGTCGCATGAGCCGAAGGAGTCGAAAAAAAGGTCTTTACACACGAATTGCATACAATATTTTTTCTACTAGCGAATATTTAATTGAAATACAAAAGTTTAATAGTAATTTTCTTTACGCACTAGTGCGTAAAGAAACATACTTTACGCACTAGTGCGTAAAGTAAGTTAAATTTTTCTTTAGAAGAGTCTTTTTATAATAATCTAAAATAACATAGTTTTATAAAAATATTCAATTCCTAAATATAAAATACAATTGCTTACTCTAGGTATAGTCGGAAGATCTCAATTTAAATTTTAAATGTCAGATTCAATTCACAAAGAAATGTCAGTCACTCACCGCCAACTTATACCTATTTACCGTATTATTTCCAGTACTCAATAATTATTTAACATTAATTATTAGGTTACTTTACCGAATTCTATTGGTTTCTATCTCCAATTTATGAAAAAAACTTAGATTTAATATCTGTTTATTATACCTATATTTTTATAAGACTAGATATCTATAACTACATACATATTGGAATTTTTCCTTTACGCACTAGTGCGTAAAGTAAAACTCTTTACGCACTAGTGCGTAAAATAAAGTTTTACGCACTCGAAAATGTGTCTAAAGTACGTACTTTACACACGGTAGTAGAAAAACATAATTATATTATATTCTTTTAATTATATTAACAAAATAACAGAAAATAGCTGATTTTTCATATATTTCTTCATATCTCTTTTTGGATTTCAATGGTAATAAATCCAAAGAGGTCTGCTCACCTTGATTTTCTATGTCTAGTGGTGTATTTGGAAAATCTAAATCACTTTCCGAATCAGAAATCATGATAACTTACTCAAAAAACTAACAATGCTCCGAGTGTAAACAATTACCTAAAGAGAAAAGTCAAACAGAGTGTCAAACTAATGAAACCAGGCAACTAGATATAAATTGTTCTTATATATCACGGTATTTTTCCAATTCTATTTTGCTTTTTAACTAAACAGAAACAAAAAGATGTATTCTTATGCAATGATTCCTATCTTTGTTTATTGATAAGCAAAAGTCGTCAAAACATTATATTGAAAATATAAATTCAACTATCGTCACTAGAGACGAAAGTTAACGTTATGACACTTTCTCTCACTGGTGACGAAAATCACGTTTTCGCCTCAAAGTATTCTATTACAAAATGATGAATTTTTGTTGTATAGAGCTGTAGAAAAAAATATTTTCCATCTATGCCAATTTCTATAAAAATCGTGTGTGTAGCCTCCCATAAATAGATAGTGTAAGCTCGACGTGAACATGTAAAATAAAATAACATAAAATACACACTAAAATGTGATATTTGTAAACTATGCGTTGATGTGTTTAATAATTCAATGTTCGTTATCGATTTTTTAATAACAAAAGCTCGGTCGTTTTCATTACAATTTGATAATTACTTGAAAAATCAATCGGACCGAACTTCAAATAATAATACCATATAATTAAATCCCTATACGCGAAGCAGTTGGTATTGTACAATATTATTCTGTTTTCTATAATTCAACATCGGAACCAATTGTTTATCTTTAAAAATAGCGTAAATTTTGATGCATTTATTTATATATTTAAATGGTTCATAACTATGTAATTTTTGCGTGTATTTGCTCATACAGTGTTTTCCATTAATATGAACAACCAATAGTTAAAATTACCGTGACTTCCAAAGTTTCAGTGACATGAGTATTTTTCAGCATTATAGAATGACTTGTAGTGACATGAGTCGACAAAGTTATCCGGGTTTTTGGGACATGGGATAACAAAAGAGATACGGACACTGCCTTAAGAAATAAAATGGAACAGGCCGTTTTGGTTGATATATTTTCTAATTCGATTCCTGAAGGCTGTAAATACAGGAACCTAGAATATCTATCTGTTAAATATATTCGCTAATATATTCTCTTTTACCATCGCACTTGAGCAAAAGCATTGCACCAAGGCGTTAACTTTTAAACTTATGAATAAATAACTATGCCAGGAAGATGAATGAAGTTATGATATGAATTTTTTAGAGTACAAGTTGAATTTTCTTTGACTTCGTCGTTCTTGGATTGTTCTAAAATGCAACCCAGGTCGAATATAATAATAATAACTAATATGTTCAGTTACTGTAGATCCCTCCAGAAAAACTGGTGGTCTATATACAAGACACGAAGCTTCTGGAATGGAGGTAGGTAGATAACATGGATAATGGTAGGTACAAAGATTTAGTTCAAGTGCCTGGGCTGTTGAGCCCAACCCAAACGTATTAATGAATGAATGAACTAATATGTTACAGAGAAGCAAATGTTTTCCTCTTCCTAATTTTATTGGTAATATGCTAGGATAGGTTTGTGGTTAGTGAGTCAGTTGAGTGTCTAACAATAATTTGCTGCTATTCGTATAAGCTTGTTTCGAGCATTTCGAAATATGCACAATTCTATGCTTTCCATCTAGACTCTCTTTCCAGAAATATAAAGAGGGGAGGATGGTCCAAGATTTCCAAGACTGCTGACGGTATGGTGCTAATGGCTAATGTACAGGGTTATTCATTATAAATTACCCACTCCCTATCATCGTTATTATTACTTTTAGAAAAAAAAACTCATATAAAAGTTGTTTGGTTTCAGCTTAGTTTTCTCAATATTCTATCAAAAGTCCGTGCAAATTTAAGGGTATACAAAAAATGATAGTTCTTCTTTAAATGGGACACCCTGTATATTTTCACCTTTTTGGAATGGTCTTTTTTTCTGATATCAAAAATAAATAATATGTTACCCCTACCTTGTACCGTTTTTGAGTTATGGAATGCTGTAAACCTTAGTTTTAGTAATTACTGTAAATATGAAAATTATAATTTATTGAAGTAAGCTATGAATATGACAACTAATATGTATTGGAAATATTAGGAGATGATATTATATTGGACAAATAATCAAAATACCTACTGACAACCAGGACCTGTTTGAAGATATCAGCAATCCAACCACGAAGTCTAGACTGGTGAAAAGCTATGGATAACTCCTTAATAGGTTGGAAAGAGACAACACCGTGTCTCTAAAGCGGGTACCTCGATATGAGAGGATTTTAGGTAACGAATTTGCTGAACAAGGCTTCAGAGGAGACTTCATAGATCCGATACCATTGTGTAAACAAAGGATTACATAAGAGGAAAAATGTGGGACTGGCTAGACAAGAACACCAAATCAAATGGAGTTTGACACTTCCATGCAAAGAGTTTACTGAACCAGGTAGACAGGGAAGTCCCAATCAGGCTATTTAAATGACGGAAGAGGCATTTGAGGACCTGGTTATTAAATAGTATACCATAAGGAGAAACCAGCACTGCCATTTTTTTCCTTTTTTAGGATGTCTTTTGCAAGAATAAAGCAATGTTTATATGTCTGTAAACAAATGAATATCTAGAAAATTATATCGTTTTTGTCTCTGGTTCACAAAAATTTATCCTTCAGAGATTTATTACACCCTTTAAGAGTAGAAAATCTCGCCCACCTGTCCATTTTCCAAATAAAATTCATCTCTCTGGAATTCCGTGTATTCTGGACGACAAATTCGTGAAATATGTTGCGAAAATGCCCCAATAAAAAAATGGTCAGTGGTCAGCATCGGATCTTTTATATAAAAAAGGAAAAAAAGTTATTTTTTAGAGTGGGTCGTTATATATCAATACTTTTCCGGTTTCTTATAACAAACTTATTCGTCCAGAAAAAAGGGGAAGCAGAAAAACAAAAGGCAACTTTGATTCCCCATTGTTTCCTTCCTTAGAAATATCGAAATATCTCGAGAATAGAATAACTAATGAAACATTTCGGAGATCTCGATAATAATGGTGGAGAAGTTTCCTAGCCGACTGCGCCAGTTGATGCTAATCAGGGGAGAAACATTTTTTTTATAATTGCAGAGAAACAAAGTTGTTAGAGATTTTGTCTTGTTAAATATGGAAATACGGAACAGAAAAAAAGTTGAATAAATGACGACGCAAACTGAAATAACTTTCAGTCGATTTAGTCAGTATATAGAACATATATTTAGGTTAATTTTATCAATTTTAACATGTTTGCTAAATGCTTAATGGTACCAGTTTATGAAATACCGGGTTGTAAGTTTGAACAAATTCATATTAATCGTTTTTATTGCCCCAGGAAAAAATAAAAAAGGAAAACATATTTTTTCTAGAATATTTTTGAAACAAAAACTAATTTCATTGATTTCTTGCAACAATTTTATTGTACTCTTGATTATCCAAACTTTTTCGAATATTTGTGTTTATATACTCAATTACAGTTTCCTGTAAATTGTCGTATTTAGTGTGCTACCAATATACAGGGTGTCCCACGACGAGTTAAAACTATCTGTATATGGCAAAATACTTTAAGGAAAATCATGCAAATTTCTACGTTTCGGTTTTCGAATGCGATCTTTTTAACTAAAATATTTTCAAAGATGGCAGACTTCCGGTTCTACCGGAAGTCGACTGTAACTTTGTTATTTTAAATGGAACACCCTGTATGTTAATACATTTTTGAAATCTACGTAAAATTTTAGTATAGTTTTGTCTGCAAACTTTTTTCGAAAAATGCATACTTTTTGAGTTATTCATTTTTTTGTAAAAAATATTACCGTTGTAGAACCTTGTAAATTATTTTTTTACGAGGATACCCTTAAAGATATGAAAATGGTTCTGTTCGGTTGCTTTAAGCAAGGTCAGACGTATTTGAATCTATGTTGAAAATTTTTTCATTTTATACAGGGTGTGTATAAAAAGTGTTCAAAGTTTAACTTCATAAATATCAAATTTCTTTATTTTCTTAAATAGAACCACCCGGTTTTTTCCATTTTAATGCATTCGGGGGTGAAAAATAAGGGAAATTCATGTATACTTTTCTATACCTAAACCTTACCTTTATCCAGATATTGAATGTTTTCTGTGAATTTTGAGAGATGCAGGTGTGGTCTAAATTTTATTTTTACCCGTTGATACAAGCACTAAGAGATAAAAAAGATTATCTTAATTTGCTTTTAATACATGATAAATATGGCAAAGTTGTTACAAGAACATATGTGCTTTATTTGCAGTAAGATATCCTGCATCTCTAAAAATTTACAGAAAACATTTAATATCTGGATAACGGTGAGGTTGAGGTATAGGAAAGTATACGTGAATTTGCCTTATTTTTTACCCCTGAATGCATTAAAATAGACAAAACCGGGTGGTTGTATTAAAAAAATTAAGAAATTTGATATTTATGAAGTTAAACTTTGAACACGTTCTATACACACCCTGTATAAAATGAAATTTTTCTTAACATAGATTCAAATAGGTCTGACCCTACTAAAAGCAACCGAACAGAAACCATTTTCATATCTTCAAGGGTATCCTCTTAAAAAAATAATTTGTAAGGGTCTGCAACCGTCAAATTTCTTACAAAAAAGTTAATAACTCAAAAAGTATGCATTTTTCGAAAAAAGTTTTCAGACAAAATTTCACGTAGATTTTAAAAATGTATTAATATACAGGGTGTTCCATTCAAAATAACAAAGTTAAAGTCGACTTCCGGTAGAACCGGAAGTCAGCCATCTTTGAAAATGTTTTAGTTAAAAAGATCGCATCAAAAAACCGAAACGTAGAAATTTCCATGATTTTACTATAAGTATTTTGCCATGTACAGATAGCTTTAACTCGTCGTGGGACACCCTGTATATATAGAAGATAATAGATCTTATACCAAAATAGCGCCTTACAAAGTTTTCGAAAAATATTTTTCAAATAACAATGACTGTTCAGCAAGGAAGAAACAACTACTTCCCACGCTATATGCCTCGACAGACATTGAAGCTAAATCGTCACGAGTTTCCTTGTGAAACGAGTGACTAAAGTGACGTTTTTGACAATTTGTACTCAATATACTATTATACCATCTTCGATTTATTTAGAGAAAGTGGCCCATGCTCATATCATTTTACAGCTAATGCACATAAGTGAGGAAATGTACTACAAGTTGCATAGATGCAGTAATTTTTGATATCGATTTTTTCATAATTTTTTCCATTTAAATAATCTAAAAAAAGGAAGGATAAAGCTTTAACTAGGAGCGAAGAAAATTCGGAGAAACTAGAAAACTTCATTTTCGTCGTTTTTCAAGTTGTAGCGTTGAAACTTTGTAGAAAATAAGTTCTTTGTATGCACTTTATGTAGCAGGTAGCATGGAATTATTCTTACTTTAGTTGCAATTACAATTTTTCAATGCAATGTTGTGCATGAATGCATTATAACGTTATTGAGAAATATAGATGTAGAGTAACAGAACGTAAATTTTTGATGCCCTTTTCCTATTGCTTGGCCCGAATCTATAGTGCTAGAGGCGCTCTCGAACCATATGGAAACTTGCCTTTTCCAATATAACTCTGAACTCTAAATCGAACACCGACTTTAGGGTTATGTTAAAGGTCAGTTGTACAAGTTACCTGTCAAAACATCAGACCATATGAAAGATAAAACAATGTAGGCATATAACAGAAACTATTCAGTTTGGGTATAGAGAATACTTAATCAAATTCAAAGTACAGTATAATAATTTTCGTATAATATATAGGTATCGATATAAAATATAGGGTGATCCATTGGAACAAAAGAAATCGGTGTAGGTATATGAGTTTGGACTCGCACTCTTGCATTGCATTCACTAAGATTTTAAGGAACAAGTGGTCCCTTTTTAAATACACTGTATAACTTTCTACAACTAGTCTAGTCTGGTTAGAGTCCCTCAAAAATATCATGGTTGATGATAATCAATTGCCTCCACCGGTTTTTAGGATGTGCTAATTGCACAATAACGGTTTATAGCCATAACAACCTAAAATGGGTCTGTTTTTCGACATGTTTTAGAATTTTACTCGAAAAGCATTAAGCTTATCGTGCGTATGTATGGAAACAAAGTTATGAAGCGTGAAATTTGCTATAAAATTCGTGTTTTAAAAAGTAAAAATTCCCATCTCTTCAGCCTCAGCGGATAAATAAGTGAACAAAATTGAAAAAACAGCTGTTTTTCAGACGCAAAATACTAATGCAATTTTTGGAGCAATGTGAATCATTATTTGTCTCATAATACGTTATCTATTCAAAAACTGAATGAAACAAACGCGGCTTCGATAGCCTGTTTAGTTGCTGAGTAATCTAATTGTTAATAAACATTAGGTAAAAGAAATAGACATTGTTAGAATAAAGACATATGCCACAAAATTTTTTTTTAAATCAATAATGTTTTTACACATACTAGAAGGTTACAGCTATCTTATGCAATGATTTAATCAACAATTTTTTCGGTTTAACTGACTCGGACAATAGTTTTAAAAAGTGGTTCAAATTTTACCTTAGTAACAATTAAGATATCTGGGCGGTTTTTCGTTTAAATTGAAAACTGAAAAAATCCACTCAAAGGACTTGGAAAAACACAACTTTTAGCGTTTTGAACGTTCAATTCGGACCATTTAATCCCGAGTTATTGAATCCCAAACTTAATCAATGATTCTGGGCAAACGATCAACAAGCTAACGAAAAATAAATACCGTTTTGGAACACGCTGTATAATTGCGACTAATTTAAAATATAAACTTTAAGGCTGATTACAATCAGTAAAAACTATATTTCAATATAAGAATAACGATTTACAAGATATTGGACTTAATAGCACAAATGGATCACCCTGTAGAATTAAAACCATTAAAGTGCGTTTCAAACTAAATGTATTTCCACTAACTAAAAGTTTATTTTCAATAGTTTTCTCAATTTTTCTTTCCAATTAAACATTAATTCATTTTAGTTAACACAGTTTTTGGCCCATTTTACTTGAAAACAATTGATACATTTCAAACTCAATGTATTAAGCATGTCAATCTGAAAGCTTTTAATACTCCCGATTGCGCCGTTAAACTTGGAACTGGACGTGTTTAACTACAATATAACATTTTTAAATCGACTTTAAACTGCTGCTGAAAGCTGTTTTAATTGATAAAGTTAGATTACAAAAAAATATATGTTTCAATACACTCCGAAAACGGCACGAAATGAATCAAAAATGTATCGGAAGTAAACAGCTTCGGCTGACTAAATAAATCATATGATGGTCTTTTTAAAGCCAACAGTTGAAAAATATTGACTATTATTTTTATTTCTGAATTTGAGAGCAAAAAGCGATTATTATCATCGAAGTTGGCTTTATGGGAATTCCTATTTGAACCACGCTAGGTACAATCAGTGGTTTTTTAATAAGTTGGTTGTTCTTCAAAATCATCATGGTAAATCTACACACTGTGTTTGATATACTAATTCTTCAAGATAACCCCATTTAAAAATAAAAAGTGGAAGGTGGCTGTCACAGGACTGTTTAGGGGGTATCTACCATATTCGACCTTGCACAATTATGCTTTGTTTTTTCCCTACATCCTCACGTTTAAGTTCACATAACGAAAATTTTATTAGAAATATGAAAGCTCCGCAACATGTCAATGCCAAGCGGTCCAAGCGGATTTTGGTTCACGTACTACTCTATAAGCTTCGTCATTACTGAACTGGGAGACTGCCGATACCGGCGAGCGTTGTATCAACAATGGAACGGCACGCGTCTACCGAAGCAGAGAGACAATGTCAGTCATAGAAGGATAGAAAAGCGAGAGATGGATTTTTATGCGATATTTTAGTGGTAGCAACCGAATTTCAATAAGAAATTGTACGGTCATAAGTAATTTGAGGATTCAGAGATTTTTATATAGTATTCATAATGCTTCAAATTAGACTTCTTATCAATTAGTTTTTCCATTTAATCCATATTTAATTGTTTACAAGGGCTCAAACTTTGCTTAATATGTGTAATTACCTCATGATTCGCATTTTTTTCAACAAAATTTGGTTAGCATTTCAAAGTTTTTATTCTATGAGAACTCTAAGTTCAACATTAATCTACATGATATATTTTTTTCTTAATTTTCAATACATCCATTACCTCAAAATTCTTTGCCAAAAATACTTCGATATTTTGTCAAATCGCTGCCGATAGATTCCCCTTAAGTGAAATAAAGTTTCTGATACGTCATTAGGAAGGAATTTTGATGCCATTCACAAGAATTTTTACAGTATTGGATTATCTTTTAAATTAAGCGAGATATTGCCTGTAAAAGATATACAAATTGCGAAAACATATGATTTACAGAAGTACGACAAGTAGAGAAAAACTACTTGAAAGAGAGAGAGAGAAAAGAATAATTGTGTGTAGTCAGCATTGGGCGTGTGTTCAGATCCAGCTACCAATCAGATTTGAAAGCAGGGTTGTCAGTTTAGAATGTTTGGTATTTTCTAAGGAAAATCAAGAATTGATATTATAGACTTTTCAAAAATAAGTGAGATCAACACAAATAGGAGTAAATTAATATAGTTCAAGAAAGAATTTGGACAAATTACAATCTTTATTAAAAAAATCTATACGCTGCTTTCGATTTAACCATTATTGGTATTCAACATTGTTGCGGACAAAAATTGGGAATAAATTTTTCACAGATAAGTACATTTGGCAACAGCAGTTAAAAGGGGGGGCACTGAACACACGCCTATCGTTGACTGCGCACAATTCTTCTTCTATCTCTTTCAAGTAGTTTTTCTCATATTTTCCTTGTGGTACTTGTGCATGTAAATCGTATGTCGCGAATAGACTTTTCGCAATATGTATGATGGTAGAAAGTAAGTCACTGACTTGTCAGCATCAAGGTTCCCAAACAC
This sequence comes from Galerucella calmariensis, assembly GCA_910591675.1. Lineage (NCBI taxonomy): Eukaryota > Metazoa > Arthropoda > Insecta > Coleoptera > Chrysomelidae > Galerucella > Galerucella calmariensis. The sequence continues at coordinate 202,317 of CAJUYG010000182.1, forward strand.
AGCAACCCCTTTTTGACGACCTTTACGTAATTCGTTCGTAACGGATTACGACCTCAATTGAATTCTGCATACCACCATAATAATAAGTATATTTATTTTGGGCTATTGCCAAACATCGAATTAAGTTGATTGAAGTACTCTAAACAATAAAATTTTTGTTGTCACTTCGAAGTGTTGAAATTTACGTGTCATTCATCGCACAAACATTCCTAAAATATAAATAGACTGACTGCGATCGTTTGTAATTCACATCTGTGATTGTTGTTTACAAATCGAATTTTAGTTGGCGGACATCGATAACTGTATTTTTCGCACTAATTTTTTTTCCGTGTTCCGTTATTTCTAGTTGCGTTTTCATCGAGCAACGCCATTGGTGTTGATATTAGATTAGTTGATGGCGTATTCATCAAAATCAGGAATAAATTATTCTCGAAACTTTTAGACAGAAAAAAGTTGAGCGTTGAAAGAAGCGAGGAAAGAAGTGAACGACGAAAAGTAAACTGAGAAAGAGAGAATGCCGAATTAATCCGTGTAGCGCAGGTTATCCATTTTGATAAATAATAAAAAATTGCGTTATTTCCATTCCTGTTTTTCGCATAAAATATAAAAAATGGAAATGCATTTAATTATAGTTAAGTATCTAATGTGAATCTTTTTTGGATTATAAAGTTTGGGAAAAATTTCATTTGTTAAAATTCGGAATACACAGACCATATCCGATCCGATCGTTGCGTCTAAAGGAATTAGTAAACTCTGAGGCTAAACTCAGACGGACCACAGCGACGCGTCACGACAACTTCATAATGTGGTTGTTAGTGGGCGGAGGTCGTGGTTATATTGAAAATGCAATAGAATTAGGACAGTACTCAGACGAACGACTTCTTGTAGTTGATCTCAGCAACGGTCGCTACCTGTGGACGGTATCACCCACAAAAATGTCGTTGTTGGTGGTTCAATGCAAAAAACATGGACGACAGACCGCCTTCGAAATGCGACAACTGGCCATTCCTGGTTTCTCCATAATGAAACCGATGAACAGTACCGAACACCATTGTCGTTAATTGAAGTTGTTTTCAACGACAAATGACGACAACAAAAACACAAACTAATCGCGTCGCTGTGGTCCGTCTGAGTTTAGCCTGAGACTGTAATAATATTTTAGGTCTCAGTGACTATCGCCCCAGTAATATTCGTAGCCGACTGGTTTGTTTGGCTGCTCTGGATAATCGAAAGTTTCCCTCTCACATTCGCCAAAAAAGTGGCAGATGTTCTGCGGGCACATTGAACCGTAAATTTTTCTAGTTGTTCCAGCTTCAAATATTCCGCAATTTTTTTGGCTTCCTTCAGGAATGTATTAATTTCTTCTCTTCCCAGAACTTTTGATTTGCTTACCTAATGATCAGCTTCTCGCCTTTCTATGAAAGTTTTGTATATTTTGAAATATCAGCAACCTCTTTTACCATCAGCATAGACTTCAGCATCTAATATTTTGCCCAAATTGTCGCAGGATTAATATTTTTTGAGATATCCAAGATTTACGCCAAAATGATATTCTCATTCATGCCGTTTACCACCTTATCGGTTTTTCTCCACTCGTTGAAGAGCTGGTATTCCTTCTTATACCAAGTAGAAGACTTGGTAGGCACCAATTTACTGGTTACTTCAGCACATGTTAGCTCGATTTCTCCCATTTTTTACGAAAATTATCACAAAGTACTCACAGGATAACCACTTGCAAATTTGTTATTTTTGTTTTTACATCATGTTTTTGCAAGAAACTAAATCAAAACTTATAATAGATATAAAATACGAATCGACAATACGCTAACACCTACAGGTAGGTAATCTAAAATAAAACATTCAAATTTTCTTTTTAATACAACACAGTAGGTATAACATAAAACATTGTACGATACACGAACGTGAACTGTCATTTTATGGACGTCTTCTAATTCTCATTTTTCAGGACAAATGAAATTTATTACACTCATTGTTTACTTCTTTTACATACTTTATACCTTGGACAATGTTTAGGTTAGAAGTTGAAGAACAAAAAGTTTACTTTATATATGGGTAGAATTTTTCATGTTACGCCTCCAGCGGTATTTCGGTTTGGAGAAAAAAAAATGGAAGAGTCCTTAGGGTAACGAAAGTGTTTTTGTAGGTCTTATTCTGGATATTTCCGTGGAAGTTGGAAGGATGTTTTATATAAGTGAGATTTGTTATCGGTGGTATTGAATTATATATAAATTTAAAAAATGTATTGGTAACGTTACCGAAAGCGTAGGATCAGTATATTAATATTATGATCCAAGAAATTGAATAATATTAAATTCATTTAATTTTCTAAAGGATTAAAAAGTTTTACAAGGATTTTACATCAAAATTTGGCCGTACGGTAAACGCTGACATCAAAAACATTTGACGTTTGCTCTAAAACATGCAGAATAACGTCTTATTTATCGACCTAGAATTCCATAATTTACCATTTAACCGTTTCAAAGATAATGCGAGAGTTTTCAGCAACGCTGTATATTAAAAGTGATGATTAGCAGAAAAAAAAGGCATAGAAAATATGTAGGTTTAATAAACTAGTCATTTTTATTATAAAATAATCATGAACTGCCAATTTAATACAATAAATGCTGTGTCGCATCTGTATTCCCAAATCGAATGTTGAATGCGGTTGATTCAAAGAAAATGTATCTGTATGATGTTCCAACTCTTTCAACCTGAAATAGAAATAAAACATATAATGTGATGTAGAAATCGATATAACCTGGAATTGAAACCTTATTATCGGTATCAACAATTGCCCTTTAAAAGTTTCTATTTCGCCATTCTCCCTGAAAGATCCCCTAGAGTCATTCATACCCCGAGTTATTCACACCCCACGGAGACCTCCCGTTACGCTTGTCACAATGAGTGCTTCTATTTTCTTGTTAAACAAAGATGTACTCGATTCTTGAGCAAGATGGAAAGTGAGAAGAATAGTGTTATACACTTTAAAAAATCAACAATTTCCACTTAAATTGCGTTAGCTGTCGAGAAAAATTATAGAGATGAAAGAATTAAACACTATCTCAGAACCATTTGTATCTAAAAAAATTAGAAGATTTATTGATCCTACTTCACAAAAATATTGTCTTTCGTTATACGACATATTACATTGCATTTAACAAGATTCAATTTAAAATAACTTCGTCGCGCCTCATTTCTCTTTTCTATTCCTTCAGGAGACCTGGATGATCACTTATCTATAACTATAATCTATTCATTAAAATCATTTCAATGAAAGCAAAAAGAAGGTGTCGATCTTATCGACTTGACTTTTGAAATAGGAAAAATTTGTTTTAAAAAGGGCAAAGGAAAGGGGCCCTGAGAATTGCATTACCTAGGGGCCTCGGTGTTAATTCGGTCCTGAGCAACTGACGTTTGTTTCCGGGTTCGTAGGAGTAAATCCAGGACTTATCACCACTGACAATACTGTATATATATTTTATGAGCTCTGCGTTAAACCAGATTGAAGTTTTTTCACTCCAATTGACTCTAATTGCTTTCACTTCCGTAAACAAAGGCGGCATCCAACAGATACTTGTTCATATAAAATTTTATCAATTGTGGTCTTTGATATGTTCAGTGATGCTCCAATTTAACGATATGTGACGTGTCAATCCTCTTGGATCAACTTACCTACAGCATCGACTTTTTCAATGGTGTCTGCGGTTATTGGTGGACCTGTTCTTGGATCCTCCACACCAAAGAATAATAATTGTCGACTGATTGCCAAAATAGAAACTCGTCAAAGCATTCTTGTTGGGACAATTGTGAAAAATGATTGCGATTAGATTTTCTCGGCTCAATTCCATTTTTCGACTGTTTCATCAACTTCGTTAGGTATAGTTTTAGGCTATTTTGCTAATAGAAAGTACTCGATTTCCCAAAAAATTTTTCTCTCACTTGCTCTCTCGTTTGCTGATTGATTGTTTCGACACCACCGGTCAGAGGCAGAGTCCTCGGCATCTCAACCTCTCTGCTTTTTGTGCTTTTGGCTGTGCCGTTTATATGAAGAGACCACTAGCCCTTATCAGGCTTAATAGTCTTTTCACTAGGTCCTTCTTGGAGAAATCCTCCCTTGGATGCTCTCCTAGGAGTCTATATCTCCAATGAGATATAATGCTTATCAGTCAAAGATAATGTAGGAGGCTGTTTCCTCCTCTTCCATGCACAACCTACAAATAGGCTCTTCCCTTTATGTCAAATGCATGCATGTGCTTCCTCAAGGTACAGTGACCACTGTCCAGTCAATAAACCTGTCACTGTCCTCATCTGCCCCTGCTGAGGTTTAGTAATTCATTAGTCGGCATCTACGAGGGTTTTTCGACCAGGAGTTTGCTTTGTTCCTGGTTTTGCACGTTTCTCCAGTATGACTGATGTTTAGTTTGAGTCCACCAAAATATACAAACACGTGCAGCAGTTTTTCATATTCCAAATAATGATTCAGGACCAGTGAAAGCAGTTTCAGACCCTAGCTTTGCTAGGATGTCTGCCGTTTCAGTTCTTTCAATGCACTTGTGCCCCGGGAACCAATTAAGAGTTACTCTGTTGTGGTTAGACAGGATTATTAGTTTTTGTAGTCAGTTCCAGACCAGTCTAGATCTAATCCGAGAACTAAGGCTAAGCTAAGCTAAGGATTTTAGAGCTGCCTGACTATCAGAGAGTATAAGAATCTCTTGACCTGTGTAACCCTTTTCGATATTCAATTGCAAACACATGTCAATAGAGTAAATTTCTGGTTGTAAAACAGATGCAAGATTCCCCAACGATGCGTGGATGCTGCACCTGGGTCTAGCACCATGGACTACCAATCTCAGCCTCAGATCCGTCTATATGTACCACACCAACGTTCCTTCCTGACTGAATTCTCTTAACCCATCCCAGTTGGGCTATTGTGCTACTCAAATACGTACTTTATTTGAACTTGCGGGAGATTTGAATATTTGGAAAACCTAGATGTGGAAGTATTAGGAAATAACAATAAGAATATTATTGAAAATCTATACAATGAATTAAAATGTTTGGATATAAGTTTGCCACAACGGTGCTCAGTCATAAACTTATATATAACCTTGCATATTACTGGCCAAGTAGAACATTACCTACTTGTTACTTAATCTACCCATTCAAATCACTCTCACTCCTGCACAATTTTTCTCTTTTTACCATTTGATATTTATCTGTCCAATATATTGGGTAATGAAGCCAAAAGTTGATTATCTTGATAGCTTAGATTCACTAAATTTCACTTTGAATAATTTAAGTTATGAAGGTGCCAAGGGTCTCTTTTTTAGGCGATATTTTGTGTTAATTTAATGTTAATGTTAGTTTTCATTTTCAAAACTCGACATATAGTTCATTGGTAAATTTTCGACTGTGTAGAAAATCTAAACTTATGATATTCCATCTTGTTCGTTCGTGTTTCGAGCATGGAGCATTCACATCTACGTTGGCCGTTTGGGAACCTCCGGTCAACGAAAAGAAATGGCGCTCATAGAACGACGATCAGTCTGGCTGTCGGAACGGAATTGTTTTTGTTTTGGGTGGAATTGGAGGAAAATGACTACAGAAAAGATCACGGAAGGGAGTTTGTAGATGTTGGAAAATAAATTAAGTGCTTAGGGAGAGGGTGAAACTAGTGTGCCTTAAAGGTCTAACTAGACATTATTATCAAAAATATTTGTCGGTATTTATTTTTATGAGCTTATAAGGGCTTTGGTTATAGCTTAGTTTGTAACATGATTTTTTTTTATATTAATTATAACGCTTTTTTAATATTTAACTTTCATTTTAATATTTTTATTTTTATGTTTAGGGATTGTTCGGTAATTACAATTGGTCTGACTAACGAAATATAACTCAGTAATAGTTGCCTTGATAACATTTTTGAAAGTCAGACATGTAAAGATGAATAAATTTTTTTTTTTTTTTTAAAGCGTCTGACAAAAGTTTTGGTCCACGGAAAGTGTCTGACACTTTAGAATATTATTCTACAAAATATATATAAAAATCAGACATGGAAAACTTGAGTGAAGTAACTCTTATTTTTAGTTACCTTTCTCTCCTGATACCTGTCCAGGTGCTAGCTCCACATACACACAGGTATTCAAACCACACGAGATGCTATTGACATTTGATAATAAGTTATGTATTAACGCTCTGGGATCTTGGACTATTTGGTTTAATTCATTAGTCGACAAATTTATCTTGGCACTTCCGAATCAGATGAGCAAAGGTAGCTGACGTTGCTTGTAGTACAGTTCTATTTGAATGAAGTTTGGAAGTGAGCTATAAACTAGCTGTCTATCTACTTAAATTTGTGGAAAAATCCTTCATAAACCTGGCGACAGTAACTCTTAAGAAAGAGCAGGAAGAACAAGATTCAGACTAAGTAAAGAGGGAATCTTGATGAAAAACCACCTCGTCACTTCCTAGGAATCAGATAACCTGAGAAATGCCACAAGATGGTATGATGAAAACGAATTTTCCAAAAGAAATTCGTTACAGAATTAATCAACAAGAAGGGATGGGACCATTACCAAACTTGGAAAGAAAAGCATTTAATGGTACACAGACGGTTCAAAAGCAGTAGAACAGACTGGGATAGGAGTGTATTGACCAGGAACCAAACACTCCGAAAGCTTGGGAGAAAACCCAAATATTTTTCAAGCGGAAATTCACGCCATAAGAAAGTGTGCCCAGTTCAATATTGACAAAGGATATAGAATGCAGAGGATCATCATAATGTCGGCTAGTCAAGCAGCCATTAAGGCACTGAGCTCTTGTGTAATCAGTTCCAAAATGTGGGAGTACCTAGGCAAACTCGATGAACTAGGTGAACGAAAATGGAGTAAATATCCATTCTCGTTTGGGGTCGACTAGGTATTAGTCTTATAACAAAACGAGAGATCACATCACGGGCTGGAATTATATTTTTTAGAAGGGGTTGAGCGGATTTACAACGGAATCCGGTCTCTCCAGTGGCGGCGTGGTTTGAAATATAGAATTTTTGGGTTTCTCAGTTCAAATTGTACTATGCAATTTGAACACTAGGCGAGAACCATATAGTCACTGTGGATTACAGGACATACTGGAATAGAATGAAATGAAATGGCAGATGAACTAGCAAAGTGGGGGGCAGAAACTCCTTTCTGAGGCCGGAACCTTTTTGCGGTATCAGCTCCAATGTAATATTGGAGGAAATAGGCAAAGCCTAGAAAGATCTAGTAGGGATAAGATTATCAAATAATATTCTTCTGGATGTTTACAACCTGTTGAGATCAAATCAAATTATAGTAAAACTGCACTAAGAGATTTAACAGGGATCCTAACGGGATATTGTCGCCAGAATGGGCACCTGACAAAGCTCAAAATAGTGGAGGAAGAAGAATGTAGATTATGTGAAACCTCCATCCACATAATTGTGAATTGGGCTTTATTAATATTTGTATAATAACAATGAGAAATGGGAAGAATATAAAAATAATAATCTGAAGCTTCACAAACTACGGTTTATTCCGTATCTTCAGAAAACAATCCTAACAGCTATAAGCCACTTGGCGGAATATTGTACCTCAACACGACGTCTGTTAAGCGTCACGTCGCGGCGAACGGTTCGTCATTTGTCTAATCGCTCGTAAAACCTATAAAATCCTTTTAGCTCCCCCTTCACCCCTTTCGCCAAGCGATTAATAAACCTCAAAATCGTTTAGCATAAACCTCAGAGATTCGGCTTTTTGTGATGGGGCCTTTCCTCATCGACAACTGACGATCGCGGTTCTCTGTGCATGGCCAACCGAGATAAAACACACCCGATTAGCCAGGGGCGTATCCACTCACCTTATTCCATACTTATATTGTTAATGGTTTTTATAGCGAAATAACTTATTGTGAAAAAAATCTGATGTATTTTACAGTTTTGGTCTTAAGCTAATTTTACTCGAAGAATCCTAAATTTAAACAATAAAATAAGTGAATAAATAAGATTTTCTCAATGCAAGCATGGGTTAATAAAGTGGGTATATATTCCTACGAAAGGGTTGCACCAGAGGTCAGGTAATTATTGATAAAAAATACCTACTATTAATTCCTGTACCGCTTCGGAAAATTCTCCCTAGGATATTACTAGTACGTTTATGTCTTACCTACTAGAATATCTCGGCAGCTTCCATACTCATAATAAAATAAAGCATTATCTTCTAAAGTGGTTGTTCGCCGATTGAATATTGATAGCGTAATACTAGTGGTATACTAGTACGGTTGTTGTATGATGCTCAACCCACAATCACACTTGGCTATGGACCACGAATGCTGTCAGGGTTATATAAGGGATTAAAATGTGGATTTATTTGGATTTATTGGTTTGAATAAGAAATTTAAATTTCATACAACTACGCAATAATTAACATAAAAATTATCCTGCACATGACGTTAATGAGATTAAATATTGACATTACTAACATATAGCGTAGTTATGCCTATAAATATTTTAATTCATTTTAAAGAAAAACGTGTAATATTTAAGGAATAAGGTAGAAGGCAGAACGATGAAGGAAACATTTACAAAGGCATTTAAATCTGTGTACATTATACACAGTGTCTTATGCATAAAACACCAACACTTCAGAATTAACTGCTTAGTCTCGGTATGGTAGAGTACATCCAGCTCAGGATGCTTGGGCTACAACCACAATTTTTCCCTGCCAGGTTCCTATACATTATTAGAGCAATTTTTGCTTTGTATATAATAGTAGTTTACCTAACTAGTGCGGAAAGTGATACTTTTCCGCACGCTATAACGACGCTTTAGCGGAGTTCGGCCAGCAATCGCGTGCGGAAAAGTCACTTTACGCACGTGTTAGGTACACTATTTTTTCTTCTATGGATAAATTATCTCTTAGAAAAAGCTGCGACGGTAAAATTGGTTTTGATAACGTAGAGTATTGACTGACGATTATTTTTTTATTTGTTGCTATGTTGATTCAAAGTGACAGATGAGAATTGTCAGATATTTATTATTATTTGACAATCATTTGATGAGGCTTATACCAGCCATTAAAAAATTATTGAAGCGTACGCGTTCCTCTTTATTGAAAATTATAGCAGAATTCTAATAAATTTCTCAATTTTTCAGTCATTTGGTAAACTTGGATATACAAAATACATTGAATATTCAAATGTCAGTATATTCCTCAAATGTCAATAAATTTACTTTCCGCACGTTAGTAGAAAAACATTTTTTTCGTGCTTTTTCCACAAGAGATCAATGCCTTATTATTTCAGTAATTCATATTTTCCTTCCTATGAAACAAAAATAGTCCCAATTTTATGATTTAGAAAGGTTCTCCGGAATGGCAAACATTTTTAGATATCACAAAATAATAATAATTCTAACGCTTTATAAGTTTTCAAAAATATTCTGTATCTTTATCTGTAGAGTGGGAAGGGTCACATGCGACCCATTGTACATCCTCCCGATGAGTTGTCCTCCTAGGTCATCGTCCATCCTGTCCTTCCCAGGAAGGTGGACAGGTCACTAGGAGACATCTCCTTTATATCGGCAGGTGTAGGCCAAGACTCACCGAACACACACTCTCTTATTGACGATAATTCCAGACACTCGCATAAGACATGACTGACAGTTTCATCTTCCTGTTCACACATCCTGCATAGAGGTGTGTCCTCTAGCCCCATAGTATGGAGTGTTTCCTTAGTTGACAGTAGCCAGGTGTTTTCTTATTTGACATTGGCCTGTCAGAAATCCTACTGTTAAACGTAGGTTTTTCCTGGTCATCGCCAAATATTTCTTCGGCGCCAGCATCTCAGGGTCGCCTAGGGTTATTCTGGCAAGACTGCATCCTTTGATTCCATCCCACTTTTGAGGGATTGAGCATGGGTGATACGTTTGGCTTGTTCCGCAATTGTCGAAGTTGTTAGTGCAAGGTATATGTTCTACGTCCGATAGCTCTAATTAATCCTGGACGGAAGAAGACACCAAAATCACGATCAATACGTCTTCCAGTAACGGCATTGTTGAAGCTGTGACAATAGCGACATCTTCACCTCCAACTGCTTTATTAAATACGACAATATTACAGGAAACTGTAATAATACTTCAAACATTTTAGCTCCATTTCATAAATAAACGATTCAAACATATTCATTCGCTCACCGAATTTCATAAAATTAATTTTTTTCAAAGATATTGTTTTTTTAAGAAGTTTAATTTACTTTTTCGAATTTAAAAAAAAAACGGAAATCATCAGGTCAAACAGAAAGTTGTGTACTCAGATCAAATAACTGTCCGAATGTATATCTAGATGGATAAAAAATATGCGCATCTCTCTCCACGGCAATTCTGGTAACAAAAATTAATTTCCTGAGTCTCTAGAACCCAATTAAGGGTTTCCGCTTCCGGATGCAGTAAACATACACGAGTGAAAGAGACGGGCATAACTGAGGGAATATAAAGAGAGAGAGAGAGACGAGTTAACAAATTTATAACAAACTAAATCAATCAAAAATAAACTCTGGCTATATCGAGAATATTTTCTGTTGAGTTCCAGTGGTGTATCATTTTCTGTGTACTTTCCAAAGATGTATTAATTGAACTATTTTATTTTCATTTTACCATCGAGTTAAATTATTTTTTGTTAAATAATTTTGCTCTTTTTGTGCTTATACCACAGGCACGTGCTTCTTTTTATAAGATTAACTTATATCTTCACCATAAATAGAAGACAAAATAACAATAATATTAGGGCGACGACCCAGCACTGTAATGTATGTATGTATGTATTTTGGGGTGACATTCACTGAGACCTAAAATAAATATTGTGCCCCCTTACTTCTACTCAGTTTCTGAGGAGAGTCTCAGAAACTAGTAGTTCCTTTAGTCCTATTTCCCGGAGGAATTTTAGGATGTCTGCAGGCTTCAACTTAGGTAACTGTTCCTCTTCTTTCCAGTAATCTCCTAGGTGCTGAGCTCTAGGATTCTGGAGTGCTGTGCAGTTGGAAAGTATGTGGATGGAGGTTTCTTCTTCCCTTCCACAAAATCTGCATTCTTCTTCCTCCACTATTTTGAGCTTTTTCAGGTGCCCATTCAGGCGACAATGTCCCGTTAGGATCCCTGTTAAAACTCTTAGCGCAGTTTTACTTTGACTTTTGCATTCATTTGATCTTAACAGGTTGCAGTCGCCCAGAAGAGTCTTTGATTGTATAAGCCCTACTAGATGGTCAGATCTTCTCTTTTTCTCTTCAGCACTGTAATGGCACGCCTTTGATGCGATAATTGCAGTCAAGCAATGTCGAACGTGGTTAGTACTTGGATGGGTGACCATTCCAGGGAAAATCATCGTATAGAGTCTGTAAAGTCGGCAGCGGAGTAGCCATATCACAGCTCGCAGGCATTATACCAATTAGCACGAGGTATAATGTAGATGTAGATATGCCGGCTCTCAGAGGAGACGTAAAACCGAGGTCCCGAGTCCATGGATGCTGGGCTCGTGAAACCACTGGTTGAAAAAAAAAAAAAAAATATATCAAAAATTCAAAGGGTGATTAGTCTAGTGAACAGTAGATGACAATTTACCAGTATCATTTTTGGATCTAGGTTGTTTTACCTCTATTGTATTTTTCAAATGATTTTCCTCTGTATTTATCCATCTGTCTTTTTTAATACTTCATTGTATTTGCGCTTCCACTCGAATGGTAATTAAAAATATTTTTATTTTCAATTCTTGCAAATGTTCTAGTTTCTTTGATTTACATAACAATGAAAATGTTCGGAGATCTGAAAACCCAATAAATTTCTGGTAAAATCCCCCAAAACTCATACACTTAACCCTGCTTCTTATTCAAAGGGTTCCACAAACAAAATTTACTGCGATCGCTATATAACCATATATACTATCGATTTAAAATGACTTATAACGTTATATAAACATATTCAATACATTATCGAGGAACTCTTACTAAAAAGGGTAGGTATTACAGCGACAAAATATTGTCAAAATATATGTACACTGAAAAAAAAAATTCTTATTGCAGCAGTAGATTGATTGGTTCGGTACAAGTTGGTAAAACCAGTTAGAAGAGACCTTGGCTCCCCAATCTTTAGGTTGTTTCGTTTATATGGAGAAACCAGAATTTATTTTAAAGTGTGTCCTAAATTGTGGCGTTCTCCAATTTCTATGCATTGGAGGAACAGATACTTCACTTTGAGTTGAGTAGTTGAGTACGACATGTTTGACATAATTGATTTATTGGTTTAGCACCACCGGTCAGAGGCTTAGGTCCTCGGGATCTCAGGCTTTAGGCTTTTTGTGCTTTTGGTTCTGCCGTTTATATAAAGAGACCAGTAGCCCTTATCATGCGCTCCACAAGTATTTTTATTAGGACCTTCTTGAAGATATCCTCATTTGGGTACTCCTGTCCTAGGAGTCTATATCTCCAATGGGATAAAGCTTCACAATCGACGATAATGTGTGATGTCTTTTTCCTCTTCCATGCACATCCGATAGATAGGTTCCTCCCTATGTATGCCAATTGTATGCATGTGCTTCCTCGGGGTACAGTGAACCCGTCACTTTTCTTATTTGCTTCATGCTGATGTTTCATATTTAACTAGTCAGCTTCTCCAAGGGTTTCTAACCAGGGGTTAGCCGTGTTCATGTTTGTATATATTGCTCCAGTACGTTCGATGTTTTGTTTGAATCCACCAAGATGTGTAAAGAATATCTCAAATCAGGTTCAGAACCAGTAAATGCAGTTTCAGACCTTTGCTCTGATGAAAAATTTTGAGAAACGATTGATTCAGCACCTACTATTATTTACAATCATGCTCTTATTATTATTGCTTCAAAGATTTACTTGCAACTTTGTAAGTGACCTCAATTTTTCACCATCCATCGTACAAATGAAAGTTGTTTTCTTCTATTCCAATTAATTACCCTAGTTTACAAAATAGCGCATACCAGGGAAGGCGTCCGTTCGTGGGAGGTCCTGACAGAATAATGATCTTGCTCTAAAGTATACGGACTACATTAATTCATCGCTGCTATTGTTTTCACGCCTCTATATTATTGATCATCCATCCAGAATACACATCAACCTATTCTGAAATTAGTTTCATTTATATTGACTTTGCATCATATACAACCTTGAAATGTCTGCTAAATTTGTCACTATCGTAGTTGATTGTTGCATTGTTCGCTCAGATTGAATGTTAAAATTTGAATTCCATTTCAATAACAGTTATTCATATAGTACCATGGATGAAAAACTATCAATTAAAGTTGGTTCTGCAAATTGTCGAGAAATCTGAAGAGAGGATAGACACTTTTCGTCCGCTGTGCAAAAGATAAGTTTCTTCTTAGGCATCACGAAGAAATCTATGGTCATCTCTACTGAATATTTTTTTACAAAAATATAATATTCTTCCTAATAAACATTGCAATCTAAAATATATTTATATATATACATATATATATATATTTGTTTTTCAATCCATTTTTTGCTATGAGAAGACAAAAAGGTCTCTGTTTTATTCCAAAAAATATAATAACTAAATGTAGAATAAAGGGCTCGCTAAATGTACACAAAACGCCCTTTTATCCCTTTTCGTCGCAACACATTGCTTCGATTAGCCCGTGACCGAAAGGGTGCAGTATTAAATAAAAATTTGTAAGCAATAAATGCAAAACCCTGTTATTAAATTTCAACTATTTTTGATACAAAGGCGATTCCATAACGGATCCACCCTGATGTTTTGTAACACAATCAAGTTGCAAAATTGAGAGACGTCAGTTACAGAGTGACAGATTGAGGCACCCCACTTGAAATCCAAGGGATTTTAACATTATAAAAGGTGATCGGACAATGACGAACAGAGGAAAGAGAAGGATAAATGGAGGGATAGACAGAGATAGGCATCTTAAAAGCAGTTGATTTGGGTTGATATAAATTGGATTAAAGGGGGGTTAGGTTAGGGTGTGGAATTTTAACATTTTTTAGATGCACTTAGAGGTTATTAATTTCAGGAGACAAAGAATGAAATAGAATAAAGGGAACTGAATGTTTGAAGAAAATTTAATTTTTAACACTAATATTACCATAAAATATACGATAGTGTACAATAATTAGTGAAAATGTAAATATCCACTTTAGGAAAGTGTACTCTTTGATTTATCCTTATATGCGATACTTTTTTATGTCGGACGTTATAACAGTGGTAACGTGGTTCACGGTTAAAATCGTAGTCTCTTTTCTACAGTCTTTTATTTGTTAAGTGTGTGTGTCCGATATGGAGATGATTTAAAGCAACTTGCTAATATTTCACAGCGCCATAATTTTAGAAGAGGAGTTAGTGACATTGGTATGAATGCAAATAATGTTAAATATAGAAGCTTTATTCAGAAAATGAAAAATACTGTATGATCAAGAGTTATTTAATAGTTACACTGCTCTACGGTTAAAACCGGTTAAAGCAGAGCAGGGAAAACAAAGTTCGAAATGATAAATTAAAGACCTTCTACCACTTAGTGGTGTAGGGTGTGTTGCAGCTATTTTTCTGAAAATATAAAATGATGAAAATATTTTGATATAACCTTGTAAATTCTTTAAAGTAGTGTCACAAAACAACTATGAAACCACCCGGGTTTCGTATAAGAAAAATATATCAAATGAAATTCTTTTATCTACAAATGACTTACAATTGTTGCCGTCACCTTCATCGTCATCTTTATGTGACCTGCAAACGATGCCATCCTCATCAACGTCATTCACTCACCAGTAAACACCAAATAACTCCACTGGACCGGCAATTTTAAGTAATTCACAGAATGAAATAAATTGTGTTTCTAATATTAATATTTATAATAATAACTGATAATAATAATAATAGTTTTTGGCTTAAGTTTTTTATATGAATGTTAAAATAAAATGAATTTTGAAAAATGGGTTGATATACTTTTTTGTATATACGGTCGTAGAAAAAATAATGTTCCTAACTCATGCGTAAAGTGTCTTTCCCGCCCTTGACCGCTTGCCCGAACTCCGCTTCGCGTCGTTCGGGTTAACTGCAGTCGCGTGCGGGAAAGTATCACTTTCCGCACTTGTTAGGAAAATAACTATTTTCCGTTGGTAGTTTGTTCTTAAAATTATGGACGTCTATTGATAAAGGTCGGAAGTTGGGAAGTTTTTTAACTTCAAGTTGTTATAAATCTGTCATTAATAAATATATTTTTGTGAAATTGTGGTGGTAACTATTCGGAAGCATTATTAGTCTATAGTCGTAGATATTTTTATTACAAACAAATTGCTAATAGCTCTTTGGTAGCATTTTAAATCCAGTGTAGCTGGTCAGCTTTGTTCAACTGGCATTTAGGAAACTGGAATAGTTTCAAGTATCAATTTCATCATCCCTTCCAGGAGGTACAGTTTGCTTACCGTTCCAAGAACGATACTATAAACAGTTAGAACGCGAAAGAAATACAGCACTTGCGCGATCGATACCAAGAACGGTTCTATCACCAGCTGGAACTAACCTATTCTTTTATAAACAAATCGCTGATACCAATTCTCTATTTTCTACTCCGAAACACACTCTCGCACTGTATATTTGTACGAGATTTGCAAAATTTGTTTGAGTGTCGTAATGTATATATTTATAATTTTTTTCTTCCAAAATGAATAAGATCTTTCGTGCACGTTTCAGAAAAGTATACATAAATGTAACATCTTGATGTGAGGAGCATTAAAGAAATGATTTGGGTGGATACACTTTTCACAATAAAAAAGGTTCTTTGTGATGTGAAACTTCTAGCTGAATACGAAAATCAAACGGGACGGACGGTTGGAATCTTATTTTTTCAGTGCCGTTCAAAATATTATTTTTAAATTGGATAATTTCAGAAAAAAAATATAAGGAACCGTGTAATATTTTTTTTAATGGTGAATCAACTACATACGAACGAAATGATAGAATTGGTTCTTATTCTAATCGTGATACCTTTCATTATAATATGAAATATGTTTTGATCTTATCGATCTCCTGTTCAAGTATTGGATAACTAATAGCTATTTTGACGATTTAAGATTATGTTTCCATAGTAGTAATATTTTATGGAGCTTTTAGCAATCCCAGATCGTGAAAATAGCAAAACTCTGGTTAACCCAACGAGGTAAAAAAGAAAGAGGAGAGAACATAACAGTATACAGAATCATCGACCAAAGTGGCTTCTGAATATGGCCAACTTCCGTAAACAAACCAGAGGCGTACATTAAATTATTCAATTAGGGGAAACAAAAAACTCTCATATGCATGTTTTTAAGGTGGTACCTTTTGTTGTTAGAGAATTGGTACATTCAAAAATTTTATAACACTAGTGTACAACTCAATATCAACTTAAATTTATACTAATACTCATAAATAACCTTTCTAATATGTACTGAAAACTGAAAATCACTATTTTTTTAACGTGGCTTTTCCTATTGACACATTTCAGTATATTAAGGTTATCTATGTTGTCACAAGAATTAATGACTCATGTGGCTTCTCAATATAGCTAAGTTGGTTAAATCACTATCACGCTTAACTTCCCTCCTTTTTCTTTTACCTCGTTGGGTCAACCCATGTTCGGTCCTTGTCAATAATATGCCTATCTTATTTTCAATATTACCATTTTTAGTTTTGGTGAATTTCGTCCGAAATCAATTACTGAAGCTAAAATCTAACGATTCGTCCCTGACCTTTCAACTTCTTCCTTTGATCTGTAGTAAATCCTCAAACAAAAGATTTTCAATTGACTAAATAATATCTATTTGCTTGATTTTTGTTATCAAAGCTGTATAATATCCATGGTGTATTTCCAGGTTCATACTTGTCATCCCGACCCTATTTATATTTGAAGAATTTCCGCTTTTTAATGAAACACTCTGTATAAATTCATGCTGTAGATAAATTAAAAATCGAATGATGTAAAAAATATGGGTTCGAAATAAAATTCTCAATAAGTCGTGATGAGTAAAGTGAGCAAACCATTTAAGCACAATAAATTCGAAAAGTATCGAAAATATTGTACCAATTCTGAGCAATTTTGTGCACAGATAACGAATTTTGTGCACTTATATTTTTGTTTTTATTGGAAGTTGTTTTACCTTGAACTCAAGCTAGTACAACTAGGAAATAACGGTTTAAGGGGAATCTATCGGCAGCGATTTGACAAAATATCGAAGTATTTTTGGCAAAGAATTTTGAGGTAATGGATGTATTGAAAATTAAGGAAAAATATATCATGTAGATTAATGTTGAACTTGGAGTTCTCATCGAATAAAAACTTTGAAATGCTAACCAAATTTTGTTGAAAAAAATACGAATCATGAGGTAATTACACATATTAAGCAAAGTTTGAGCCCTTGTAAAGAATTAAATATGGATTAAATGGAAAAACTAATCGATAAGAAGTCTAATTTGAAGCTTTATGAATACTATATAAAAATCTCAGAATCCTCAAATTACTTATGACCGTACAATTCCTTATTGAAATTCGGTTGCTACCACTAAAATATCGGATAAAAATCCATCTCTCGCTTTTCTATCCTTCTATGACTGACATTGTCTCTCTGCTTCGGTAGTCGCGTGCCGTTCCATTGTTGATACAACGCTCGCCGGTCCCGGCGGTCTCCCAGTTCAGTACTGACGAAGCTTATAGAGTAGTACGTGAACCAAAATCCGCTTGGACCGCTTGGCTACCTACATGTTGAGGAGCTTTCATATTTCTAATAAAATTTTCGTTATGTGAACTTAAACGTGAAGCGTAGGGAAACAAAAAAATATACAAAGCATAATTGTGCAAGGTCGAATTTGGTAGATGCCCCTTAAATGAAACTATTGCTGTTATTTTTTGCAAACTATGTGCTCTAATCGTGACACTTTTGTGCAAATTCTGCTACCTTGAACTCAAACTAGCGCAACTTAAATATTTTGGTATCAATGAAACGTTTGCTGTTATTTTGTGCAAATTTTTGTGTACTAATCGCGAATAAGTTGTGCTACCTTAAAATCAGATTAGCACATTTTTTTTAAGGATCTGGTTTTAATGAAACGTTAGCTATCATTTTGTGCAAATTATGTGCACTAATTGTGACTTTTTTTGCACTTATACTGCTTTCAATGAAAGTTCTGCTATATAAGTCTAAGAACTAGCACAACTTTTTTTTAAGGATATTCTGGATGCCGTTTTTTCCCTTTAGAGAGCCGTTCTTGTGCCAGGAGCACTGTACCCTGTTGGCTAATTGAACTCTACTACCATATTTATTTCACCTGGATGTGTGCGCCTCTCCGTGGCCTCTCCGAAGATTGTCTGTCTCCTAGAGTCCAATGACTCACAGTCAGACAAGATATGGGTTACGTTCTCGGTCTCCATGCCACAAGGTCTGCAGCTGAGATACCCGTTATATAGCCCCATTTTATGCAGGTGATTTTTTACCGGGGCATGCGCGTTAGATAACCTGTAATAATTCTCAACTTGTTCCTAATAATATTCAGTAGTTCTTCAGGCCGTTTAACACATATGTCACAAATGAAGGTCTTACTGTGTACCTGCTTTGGACTGCTCCACCATAATTCTGGTCCCAAAAACTGTTCTGGTTTAACATATTATGTCTTTGTTAAACCATTTCTTGCGAGTTTATCAGCTTGTTCATTTCCAGAAATATCATTATCTCCCAGCACCCACACCAATCTCACTTCAATGTGGTCTGCCAGCTCATTTAGCTCTTTCTGGCATTCTTCTACCAGATTGGTTGTTACGGATGTTTAAAACTGTTGCTGCGTGGTTGTCAGTTAATATGTTTATCCTATGAGTGTCAGTTCTATGTTTGTTAATTCTGACACATTCTAGGATAGCATAAATCTCCGCCTGAATTACAGAGGTATGTTCTTCTAGTGAGAAAGAATATCTTGTATCTGACCGATCTGTATACCAGGTCCCCCCTCGGGGAAGCTTCAGTCTGCTTGGGTCTTGCCAGTCCTTTCTGTAAGATACCTCAACCTCATATTTAGGCCTAGAAGACCATATACCTCACAATTACGTTAGTTTTGCTAATTTTTGTAGATACAATTTATTTGAAACAATGAAATTGATCTTTGCCATGTCTTAGAGTTGATGCGTATTATCTTAAACGATATATGATAAATTCGTTAATCAATACCTTCTGGATTGGTTATGCTTCCTTCGTCGTTTAGTATAAATCTCCATCAATATTTTCATCCACAAATACTACGAATCGGTTTTTTTTTTCATTTTTTCTCTACCTCTCGTACCCTACTTTCATGATATGAAACGCTCTTGTTGTTCTTTAATCATATTCGTTCGGAAAAGCATATCCGGAAAGCCAACTCTTGTAGATATTGTAGATAGACCAAGAAACAGAATATATTTTATTTATTTCCATAAATATGAAAACACACCCAATATTGAAAAAACATGTTCTTTTTTGAAAAATGGAGATTTGATAGTTATCCCACTGATATTAAATATTGGATTCGATCACAGATTCGGGACCCACTCCAGAAACTTATAATAGTTTTATTTTCGCATTAATGTAAACGTTTAGTTTTAAATTGATATGAGTAGAAGAGAAGAGAACAGGATATTGAAAATAAATTGAAAACAAAATATTGATACAACCCTATATACCTACTGGAGAGAATCTCAATATAGTTCATTTACGATAAGTTTGCAATTTTGACATTTGTAGTAACAATTGCAGCCACTGAACAAAATCTAAATATCCACAGTGTAAATGGCATAATTAATCATATAAAGGGGGAAGTTACGGTCCAAAAGTTGGCTGCCGTGTCCGGGGTTGCCAGACAATTTTATCAGAATTTTTTGTATTGGTTTGTCGTTTTCATTCCATTCATATTTTATAGTTTGTTATTTACTGGACATCTTGAAATTTATGTATTTAATCATCAAAATTTCATAATCTCTGCTCTTATTTTTGAGTTGAATGTAATCTTATGCAATAAACAACTTATCAACATAATTTTATGCCAACTACTGGAAAAAAATTACAACGTGGCAACGATGTAAAACATCTGTCATGTTTTGTTATTGCAAATGAATGAACTATATTAATAAATGACATTGAAATGTCACAGTGAAGGTCGCAGGTTCATATGCAGTCTTCTTTTTTTAATCCTTTTCTTTTTTATACAAGTAATTATCAGTTTTGTAGATACTTCCAATAAAAACGATAGATAAGTTGAAAACTAGAAATATTCTATACTAGAAGTCAGTTTTACGACTTTTTTTGTTAATATTATTGTATGTTTGGTTGCCTATACAAAAATCGTTTATTAGTAGGGGTCATTTATGAATTATTTAGTGAATATTTACTAATAAATAAACAATGTCTTAATGCTCTGGCAGCTGTATAAATTGAACTTGAGACAACCAGACATTTCCAGTAAAAATAATTCCCTTTTTCTCGTTAGTCTTAATTGAAATTTTATCCCTATTCTGACAATTAAAATGTACTATCCCTCACTTACGAATCTTATCCCACTTCTGAAGACGTAAATCCTTCTTATCCCACTTCTGATCTTCCTCGAAATTAAAGTTTATTAAGAAAGTAGGGGTTAGAGTGAGGATCGTTGTAATGGAAAAATTGTTCAAACAAAATAATCGTCTTTTTCATTTCTCAAAGATAATAATTGTAAGATCTGTTATGGGTGCTTTAAACATCTACGAGGTTTTGTTGGCTGGAGGATGCAAACGCAAAGCATCATTTTTCCCACGAGCGCAGAAGCTTGTGGAACGATCTAAAAGGGAAGTTGGAAAAGTTTTTTGCGTACAAGTTGTACAATATATTTTTTCTACGACCGCGTTTATAAGTGAAAAAATAATAGTAATTTATATTGGTATTTTATTTAAAATTTAGACAAATTGAAAATTGAATATAGAAAAATCAGTTATTAGTGAAATTTGAACAATTGTTAATAGCAATATCTTTTTTGGATAATGCGTTTTCATTAATTATTGTTATATTAGTATTTGTCATCAAAGATGCTTGTTTTTCATTAGGAATAATTTTATAATTGATAAATTAAAATGAGTGATTAAATAAAAAGTTCACTTACTTTTAGTACAAATTTAGAATTTGTACACCCAAAAATTCACAAGAATGAATATGTTGAATTGTCAAAAAAAGTTGGCAGGTCATAGGTAGCTGTGATTAACATTTAGGTGCAGAAAAGTGTCAAAGCTTGTACTTCACTCATTACTTTTCCAACGATTATAAAAGAAATTAAGAAGAGGTCTGCTTTTCGTATAAAAATGTGTGTAGAAAAGCGTGTTTTGCATAGTGGTTGTAGGAAATAGTAGTTTACCTAACTAGTGCGGAAAGTGATACTTTTCCGCACGCTATTGCAGATGGCCGAACGACGCTTTAGCGGAGTTCGGCCAGCAATCGCGTGCGGAAAAGTCACTTTACGCACGTGTTAGGTACACTATTTTTTCTACTAGCATGCGGAAATAAGCTCAAAAGTTAACATAAAGAAACATTTCCTATTAAATACATATCAACAAACTAATTATTATTATTTGACATTCATTCAATGAGGCTTATACCAAGGCCATTTAAAAATGATTAAAAAATAAGTTTTTTTTTATTGAAAATTATAGCAGAATTATAATAAATTTATCAATTTTTCAGTCATTTGGTAAACTACAATCATACAAATATGTATTTTAAATATTCAAATGTCAGTATACTCCCCAAAAACTTGACAAATTTACTTTTCCGCACTAGTGCGGAAAAGTGACTCTTTCCGCACGCTTTTTAGTGCGGAAAAGATTCACTTTCCGCACGTTAGTAGAAAAACAGTTTTTTCTTCATTCACGTCCGAAAGTACGTACTTGCTGTTTCTGTTAGGCGAAGCCGGGGACATTATGGCGCGCAGTTCAGCAAATTATAAATGTCGGTTTTTGTCCCTTTCAATGGAAGTAGCAAATACATACCGGCCGTGAATAAAGAAAAATAGTATACACCACTCGGGCAGAAAGTTAGAGAGCCCTGAACTGCGCACAGTGCAGGAACCTCACACTTTCTGCCCTTGTAGTGTAATATAGCATTCCTTACTACCTCGGTCAAAAGTATGTGGTTTCGGCTCCGATTATACGGCAAAGAGTCTAATGTGTTGTTCAAACTATATGTGTTTTCCCGTTGTATTCCTTTCATCGTACTTTAGTCTAAACTTTTCCTATTCCAACAGATGTTTCAAGTGTTTATTCAGGTGGCATTGTTCTGTTATGTTACTCTTAGTGCAGCCTTACACTGTCCAGCGGCACGAAACGCCTTCATAAAAGGGCTAACAATAGATCTTCCCAATGGATCGTTGTTCTGGTTTTTTCGGCGTTGCTTCTTTCTTTCCATAGTGCATTGGTGCTAACACCTACAAAATAGATGCTTGTATTAAAAACTTAGTTTTTTCTGCTTATCATTCAAGGTTTAAATATTTATAATTTTCTTTGTACTCATGGCTAAACGGAAACATAGTTTTTTTTTCATCGAAAACCCACCCGAGGAAATATCCTCCACACATTTTTTTTCTTCCGTCCTTTTACGTGATTTACATTTGAAACGAGATCGATAAATAGATTCCAGTAAACGAATCAACATATTGGTCGAGATTCCATGCGACAACGGTTCCGGTTTTTACCCCGGAATAAGCCGGAGAGTATTTTCCAACCCAAGGCCGATGTTTCAATTTTCTCAATTTTTTTTGTTATCTGTGTTTATATAACTGGTTTGATGCAATTCGCCATGTCAGTATCTCAAAGGATAATCTTTTGACGTTCGCGTATCTATAGTTTTGAAAGATCATGAGTGGTACAGTTTTCCAAAAATCTGAAGAAGTTTTTTACCCGGAATATGGAAAAAATTTTAGGATGCGGCAATTGCAACAGGGGCACCAACTAGTATTAAAATGTAGCAGCATGCTTTATCAACATCTTTGTGTTTTATTTACGTAGTTAAAATGTAATGTGCTTATATCTGTGATGCCTTTTGGTCAAAACAATAAGTTTTGATAATATTTAATTAAAAGACATAAATTCCCTTGAAGCTAATTCCAATAAATCATGAATCGTTATATAAATAAGAATTAGGAAGGTTGCACGTACGAAGTCAAGTTCAGAGCGTGAAATAAACATAAATAGTATTATTTATATTTACTTATGATGAACTTGACTCATTATAATTATGATTACCATTACTATTAATATTAGTGTTGGTAATAAGTAGTTTAATGTATAATAGTAAGTTAAAGTAATAAACAGAACGTGTCCCAGTGCTACAGGTAGTTGTTTTATTTCTGTAAGATGACCCACCGAGTGACCAGCAACACCACCTATTCAGAGGCCCTTCCACACCTATAATCTACCAAGTATCCATCGACGATACATTCATTATCTTCTTGCAACATAACATGTCCATGGGGTTATCAGTTGTCATATCCGAATGCAACTGTTGCATCCTATCGAAAACTCACTATTGTGAAATTGAAATTCTCTTTTCATTTAAAGAACTTGAACTCTTATTTTATTCTGCGTATACTCAATAATACTGAGTGATCATTTGAATTCCGACACATTTGATAAGCCCATAACTTGGAAACCGATTGAGATATCGAAAAGCGGTTTTGACTGAACGGCTTCAGGAATTAAAAATTTTTTCACGCTGTTGCCAACTTAGTATTTTTTCCATAGAATACAGGAAAAAAGATTCGGTTTTTGAAAAGCAATAACTTAGACACTTTTAATAAAGCACCTTGTATGTTTTTGTACCGTCATATAGGGTTTTTGAAAAAATATGGTTTTATCGCAATTTGAGGTGTCGTGCAGGAGAAGATTTTCTTTAAAAGATAGATGCAATTCATTGAATACAGTAATTCCATACATTTTTGCTAGCGCATAACTTCTGAACTAGTAATTGTTAGTACTAAAAAGATCACAGATCTATATTTTACATGTGAGTTTTAGTTTTAAGACGTTTTAAGTTATTTTTTGACATATGACAGTTTCGTAACTGTAAGACATGGTGTGTATCATGCTGATGATCATGTGTGGTTGTAACGAATATGTAATGTATAAATAAAGTTCGATGTTTTTCCTTATGCATCCTGGCATTTTATTTACAAGAACCAGAAAAATATATCAGTAATGACATCGAGAAGTGGTTTTAATTGAACGGAATTCAAATGATCATCCAGAAAAAGGCTTCGGTAACAAACTGCCAGAACAAAATATATTTGAATATTATTTAGTATTTCTGTTGCCTGCTGATTGGTCCGTTTTACATCTCTCTTTTAATACAACTGTCAAAATCATTGGTTAGTTTCGTGTTCATTTATATAAAAATGTTCATTCGTCGAATCTTTTTTTTTCATATTTTTGTTTAAAAACATAAACCCCTGCATCAAGATCTGGGGCTATTAGTAAAGATGACAGATGACATACACAATACAATAAACATTTGAAATTCCGTGATACATATTAACGTCTTTGAGAAATTGGAGTAGTTCTGGTAATTCATTTCTGCAGTCCATCATACTCCTAATCCTGTCGTTGGTTCTTACCTATGACTATAGGGTGCATTCTAGAACGATGTTCTGCACCAGAGAATCCCAAGCTTTTTTGTGTTGGAGACCCCTTGCCATGTTTTTCGGTTTTTGGTAGACTCCCCTACTTACCTGATATCGATTTCTTGTAAATTTCTAGCTGTAGAGAAGTTTTGTGTTGAAAACTTGTAGTAAAAACACATGTTTTATACATTTATCAACTGAATTTAAATTAAAAATAATCAAAATAAAATTTTATATCAACTTGGCGTCAATTTGGTAAGGTTTAATCTCAAATCTTCTTGGCTGATGTTGCCCAGTTTGTTTTTTCGTTAGGAGATTGGTAATAGCGGTGAACCCCCTTTCCACTAGGTATGACGATGGAAAGGAAATTGAAAATTTCCTCATAAGTACTTTTATAAATAATGTATATAAATGTATGTATGTAATTGGGTACTATCAGTGTATGTTGAGATGCAGTATTGTGGACCCCCATTTTGATTTCATGGTCGCCCAAATTTTTGTGTGACGTAGCCCCTTTCAGGTTGTCATAGACTTCTGGGGGTCGATATAGACCACTTTGGGAATCACTGTTCTACACAGTTGAGGTGGTTCTATAGTTTGTTCACTCCAGAGGTGGGTATTTATTCATAAAATAATTATTATTAGTAATATTTGCGTTTCTAATTTAGTTTCGCAGAGTTTGGAGTTTTTGTAATTCCTCTTTAATATGGGTTTCTGTCAAAAGTTTGTGGTCACCAATTGAATGGAATTATTGGTGGGATCTGTTAAAAGTTTGTGGTCACCAATTGAATGGAATTATTGGTGGGATCTGTTAAATTTGCGAATTTATTTACTTTTTTGTCTCCAATGTAAATAAAGAAAAAAAATCCTATAATTAGAAAAATGTGTTAGTGGGTATCAAATTAAAAAGTAAAATCAATAGAGAGATAGAATTCTTTAAAAGCTAGTCCACCCCATACGTTTATTGCTTGAGTAGGCTGAGTGACGTCCTTTAGTATCAAAATACGTAATCCTTGTAAATCCTTAGCAATCCTTATGAACGTTGAGTTCCAAAGGATTCCAGCTTAAACACATTTTGGTATTTATTTTCATTGTGTATGTTGAGGGGTTTATCCCTGTCACATATCTTGTTGTTTACAATATTATAACTCTTTACTTCGTTATGAAGGCAATAAGATTATAAGTTTTGCGTTTGGATTTTCACAGGGTAATTCTCCAAAATTCAATTCATGAAAAAGCGAGTTAACAATATTAAATTGAAGGTCTCACTCAGTTCAGTGTTGTATGTCAATGAAAACTAATAAAAAATTACATTACATTACGATCCTGTTACCGCGTATACTTATTTTTTCGTTTATCTGTGCCGAAACAAGGAATTTTTTCCCTATCTGTTTAAAGGATTTATTTCATATGCTGGTGTGTTGAATCCTGACAAAAACACCGTCCCTATTATTCATCCCTTATCAGTGCTAACAGATATCTCGGCTGGGTGAAAAGTTATCCTTTATCCCACTTCTGGAAAAGTGAAATAATTGTACCACTTCTGAAAAAGTGATTTATAAGGTTTCATGTTAAATTTGACCTACTTGTGGAATCATTAAAACCGTATAAAGTTATACAATGTGCATTTTAAAAGTTTTTAATATTCGTGGTGGAAAAAATTTTTGATAAAATTTATCTATTATACATATCCTTTGCAAGATGTCAGCACCAGTTTTTTTCTATAAAGCATTCAGTTAAACGCATTTTAGCAAAACAGTTGGTTGAATACGATTAGGCCGGGAGCAGTCAATGCTGCCGAGGGCAATAATAGGTCCAAGGATAAAAAAGTGATATTCTCATGTATTTTGAGCGGCTTACTCCGAATATGCCTGGCGTTTTGTTTAAATCGCAATTGCTTAAACAAATTATGAACAAATGGGTTTTTCGGTTCGGACAATTTTTTTTATGCAAATATGCCCCCTTTTAGAAAGAAAAAGTGTCCTGTTATTTTTTGTATAGTGCTTATTTAAAAAGTTATAAATTTTTTGAGTCGAAAAATCGACGATTTTTACTAACTTTCGATGTTATTAACTTTTGACCTACTGAACATTTTTCAAAATTGGAAAATCCTACTTGTTCTCTGAACCTTACTCTTACTCTTACATTTGGCATTTATCGCGATTGAAAATTAAGTGCTTTCGCCACGTTGCAGCAAGCCTCGATCACCGCGCGCCGAGCGCAGGCCGATCTGTTCTGACGAGCAATTATATATCGTTAACTTACCATCAATTCTCATTTGAATTCAGCGGCTCAAAATACATAAGAATATCACTTTTTTATGCCCTAATATGTATCATAAAAAAACCTACTTTGAATTTTGATTTTTTCTCTATATTTTACATAATTTATACAACAAACTTTTCCTCATCTTCTCCACCAGTTTAAACAGTATTTAATATAATTAAAATTTGTCTTGAGTGTCTTATTATTAAATAAATTTCCAGCGTCTTATAAATTTCAGAAGTGGGATGAATGTTTACACAGTGATTAAAGACCTAACAAGTTTTAATAATTTAGAAGCTCGACAGACGTACGATAACTTGTCTCAAGTTTGAACCAACAACATATTAACGCGATACAATATCACTCTTCTATATTTATGACTTCAACTGTCGTTTTTTCTAGCGATATAACTACCCATAATTTTTCAGGCACATCGGGGACCCATAAATAAGAAACACAAGCTTAAAACGGAAAGTCTAAACGATTATGACATTGAGAAAAATATTAAAGACATTAGAAAATTACAGGGACGAATTCGATTTGAATAGATAACAATTAGATCTATCAGCTTAAGTCATATTTAATTTGTACTTTATTTGTCATTACAAAAAAAATATCTCTAATTTTTTGTAAATAGGGCACTGCATCTATTGTACAGAACACTTTCCAAGTTTTTTTGATTTTTTTGCATTCAACAATTTTTTTCTCGACATTTCTGAATAGGCTTTATTCCAAAATTGTCTTGTTCTTCCTTTTTTCGTTTTAAATATCTTTGCTTCCCATACTACTTGAGTCTTTTGGTGTTTTCCGTTCTTTGTAAATGTCCCCACCATCACAATTTTCAATTTTGTATAATTCCCCTTTATTTAACACTTCTGTGTTCGATAAGGCACCATGTTTCACATCCATAAGTTAATTTTGGCCCATATAAGGCTTGAAAACATTTTTAGCTTAAAAAAACTCCAAATAAACCGATGGAAAAAAGTCTCACAACTTTCCTGGTGAAAGCCACTGTCCAAGTTCGACTAAAGGCACTCGATTCCATATAAGTGAACTGCCTAAACGCACGGTAGCCTTCGGTAACCAGAGTACCGGGGCACGAGGATCATAAGGACAACGAAAATGCTGTTGAAATGGTCAGATTAGACTCATAAATACTATTTAGTGGACTGAAATAACCAAGCAACATTATTTTTTGAGTTATTTGCAAAAATCCTGATGAAAATGTGAAGAATATTTTTTTTAAATGTAGCAGCCACACCCAATGTTTCAACGTACAGCGGCTTGATCCTTGGGCTATTTCTTACCCTCTATGAAAATTTTAAATATATCCTTTTTGGACGAAAAAACTGCGAGCCAAAATGCTTCATTTCCTGTTTTAAAAGAGGGTGTAGCGGTAATGGTTTAGAATTTTCTTTTTATACGCTACGATGTTGAGTACCTACCAGTGATTTGTTGTTCGCTGTAAAGATAATCTTTCGTAATTTACGCCGCGATTTTCCTTGCAATAAACTTCCAAGAAAAATAAATACGTTATACTGCCTAATTTCGCCCCTGAAAGTTTGATAAACAGCTCTGTCAACATCAATTTTCGGGCAGAACCAGATGTTGTGACACGACAACGCTTAACTATTCGAAAAATTTGTTTGTAACCGTTTCCGTAAAACCAAAACGAAAAAGTATTTTGAAAAAAAGCGAGTAGGTGTGTGTGTTTAGCTGTAAATAAGTCTTAAGGTGAAGATTTTAACGACGTTTTCAATAAATCTAGCGTGTAGTCTTGGACGGGAATGTTGGCGTGTCGTAAATATAAAAGGTGTGAAAAGTTTTATTTCAAAAGTAAAAATATTGTTTCAAGATAGTCTCTTCCACAAATAATTGAGACATATCAAATCACTAGTCAATTCTAAATAAATATCATATCATAACATACCTTGTTTAGAAAAAAAACTGTCAGAACGTTCGACTTCACTGGCGTGCACTATTTTTTAGGCATGGATAACAATTTCAACAAGAAGACAACAAATTTGTCAAAAATTGATGACTGATTTTGGAAAATTGGACGCATAAGCTTTATATAAAAAAATGCTAATTCTTGAAAAAAATCGAGTGTTTTGAAAAAGAAATTTATGTTTTCAGAATACTATTTCAAGTTTCACACCAAAACGCTACAATAGTATGACACCACGCACATCTGTCAATACTTCAAATATTTCACAGATCGCAAATTTAAAAATTATTTTAATCACTAATTTAAATTATTTGGCATAATAGTCATGAATTCTATAACGAGTAAATATAATTTAAACCAGGGTATGAGAACTCTGAACGCGCGAGGCTACTGCCATCTAGGGAGTCAAAAAACTTCTAAAATTGTGGATTTAATAAGAACTGTGAAGTTGATGGTAGTTATTGTACATTATTGCGCATGCCTCACAGCTGACATTGTTGTATTACGCCATTTTACGATCCATGTATGTGCTTTGTGCTTCAAGTGGAAGTGTGAATTAGTTAATTTTATCATCATCAATGATTATCGGAAAAAGACAATGTCCAAATTTATTGTGAAGGAATATAAATAGTGCTCTCGGTAAATTTAATTTTAATTAAATAAATTAAAACAACACATCTTTCATAACATAAAAAGCGACAAATTACTATAGTATATTATTAAACGAGCAATTTATGATAGCCATTATTCACGCTGGGTGACGTTTGATAATACATAATACACTGTAGTGTATTATTATTCATAATTCCTGACTAGAGATGGGGGTACAATATGAAATAAACTATTAAATCTGTGTATTTTGTTTAGGAAATTTGTTTCTGACATATATCGTATCTCTATGAAATATTGTAATTTTTAGTATTGATACTTTTCATAACGATATTTTCTAATATTAGGCATTATATGGTCCAATTTTTGGATTCATTCATTAAACCTGACTATTCGATTGTTATTATTGTAATATCAATCAAATCTTGAGGTACTTTGGATGAAATTCCAGAAAATAGACCATAAACGTCACTTTGCAATAAATTACAGTAATTTTAAATATGCCGCCAAAAACAGCAGTTCTTAGCCGTGTAAAAGGTGTTAGAGCTTACTTTTCCGACTCTCATGGTGGCGCCACCCGTAAAATTAATTCCCCACCATCTATTAGTATGTTTTCTCTGATTTAAATGATGCTAAACCAGAAAATACGATAAAAGTTCGAACAATATATAAAAGGTTGACGTCACACGTTTGTGATCGGTATTTCAGCTAAGATAGATAAGATCCCAAAATAGTAAACAAAAATAATAATGCTTTGAATTGTCATTTGTTTTATTTTTTCTCCCACTCTTTCTTATATGCAGTTTTTTCACATGTAGTAAGAGAAAGACAATATTTAAGATAGCTGTTTTTGTCAATTTTGGAAAATTAAACCACAATCTTTTTTATATTTTTTAATTCAACGTTTCGATAGCGTTCCAGCTACCCTCATAAAGAACAATCGGGTTTTTGTAATTTCTGTTCCCTATCTGATACTCACGAAAAAATTCTACAACTAGACAATTAGACAATTGGACAATTTGAAGTTTAAGACAAAGAAATGTGTTGTCAAATTCTTAAGGTCCATTCACAATCGTGTATCCGATTTACACCCTAAATGCCATGGATTTTCCTAGAAAAAAAAATAAACTACGACCCTCACTCGCCCTAAGATAATCGAAAAACACTTTTCTACACGGTTTATTTTCGAAATTGCTACAATTCCCCGCAATTCCGTATTTCAATCTAGTTCTTTTCCATTGAAAGTATTGTTTTTCCAAGGGAAATATCCCTTTCTCATATGTACTTGTCCTGGAGGTGAAGAGAGGCGTGAAAAGTGTCGACGATAGTATGATCTCTGCTGTCGATAAAACAGAGCTGTAAAATGGGTTTTCTTGACGGCTTGTCTCTATATGGGACCTATTTGTTTTCCAGACAGGAATAAATTCACGCCTCGATGTTTTTCCTGTATTAGATGAATTTTCTTCCTACACTTTTAAAAATATTCTGATGTCTTTGGAATTTTGTATCATCCACAGTTGAACAAATGATGAGTGTTTTTTTTGCTTATAGTTAAAGTGATTGGAAATATTTACAGTGTGGAATGGAAAAAGAGCAAAAATTTCGCGATTTGTAAGGGAATAAAATAAATTACTCTCCGTGCTTGAGTCCGACTCGCACTTGACCGGTTTTTTAAACAATTTCTGGTGTTTTCCAGACGTTCGCAATTTAGTAATATCATAATACATACTGCAAGCGCCAAACGTGATGGCGAGCCCGCCCCAAGGCGCACAAATTCATTTTCCTACGATCACTACCCAAAGTAGAATTTTGCACACTCAAATCTAACCGCAAAGTTGATGTTTTCCGCGATCTGTCATAATTGACATTATTTACGCTCTAGAGCGTACTTTTCCGCTCGCCTGTTTTCATTTACAATAAACTAAAGAAAGGTAGTAAATAATAGATATATTAAAACAAAATGAAGAGCAGTCCGACTATTTTAGTTGAAATATTAATATTTGAAGATATTTCGAACGAAATTAATAAATATTCCTATATAATTTGACTGACATCTACAATTTATACAAGTTACTGGATTTACAACGCTGCAGGTTACGCTACCAACAAATAGATGGAGGTGTATATTTTATATGTTTAATTTTATTGAAATTATAAAATAATTTAAACCTCATACATTGATATTATTTTGATTCAATACTACAGTGAAGGATTTATTTCTTAGTTCAAGATAAAAATTAATATTTACAACTTATTACAAATATAACGTTGTCAAGATTGACAATTTTCTTGATCGTTTTTGCAGATTCCTATTGATTCCAGTGATTGCATATTTAAGTACCTACCTACTATTTTGTGAAAATAGTAGACTATGGAATTAATGAAACGTCATTATTTCATTTTTAGTTTATAAAAAAGTTGTCTGTTTATAAATAGCCATTTGAAAAATGGATAGTGACAGTGAATTTTCAAGCACACCTCCAGATATAGCAGATTTTGCTAAAAATATTATTCTTAATCTTCTGCCAACTAAATCCAGAGGTAAATACGAAAAACAATACAATATTTTCATGGATTGTTGCCGCTCAAAGAAAATTAAAAAATATTCGGAGAATGTATTGCTGACTTATTTTGGCGAAAAATCCAAAACTCTAAAATCCTCAACCTTGTGGTCACAATATTCGATGCTTCGGAGCACTTTGCAAGTAAAAAATGATATTAACATCAGTAAATACACTAAACTGATTGCATTTTTGAAGTTAGAAGCAGTGGGTTATAAAGCAAAGAAGTCACAAACATTCTCAATAAATAGAAATAAGAAGTAATTGTTACATGTTTTCAACATCACATTCTAATAAAGTGTACTTTTCATGTTTTTTTTAATTACTTGTTTAAAAATAAGGTGATCGTAGAGAAAATCCTGTGTGCAATTCGAGCAGAAAGTGCGTTGCCGCTTTCGCTTTCAAGCGGCAAAGTATCACTTTCCGCTCTTAATACACAAATAGCTATTTCAATGTTACCTCCCACTACTACTACAGCTCTTGCAAGACATATCAATGCTCTGTACAGAGGCGTATCATTAGTAGTCCTTCAATTCTGTGGGCGTTTGGCATTGTCTGAATAATTTTTGTGTTGTTTCTGGAAAAAATGTCATCGCCGATTGTATTTATATTTATTTATTTGGGGTGGCGTTCACTGATGCCAAAAAGATCTATTGTGCCCCATTACTTTTATTTAGTTTCTGAGGAGAGTCTCAGAAACTGGTAGCTCCTTTAGTCCTATTTCCCGGAGGAATTTTAGGATATCTGCAGGCTTCAACTCAGGTAAATGTTCCTCTTCTATCCCGTTATCTCCCAGGTTCTGTGCTCTAAGATTTTGAAGTGCTGTGCAGTTGGAAAGTATGTGGATGGAGGCTCCTTCTTCCATGCCACAAAATCTACATTCTTCTTC
The DNA here is from genome assembly GCA_910591675.1 of Galerucella calmariensis. Taxonomy (NCBI): domain Eukaryota; kingdom Metazoa; phylum Arthropoda; class Insecta; order Coleoptera; family Chrysomelidae; genus Galerucella; species Galerucella calmariensis. The sequence goes on from CAJUYG010000182.1 coordinate 235,298, forward strand.
CTCCACTATTTTGAGCTTTTCAGGTGCCCATTCAAGCGACAATGTCCCATCAGGATCCCTAGTAAAACTCTTAGCGCAGGTTTACTTTGACTCATGCATTCATTTGATATCAACAGGTAGTCATCCAGAAAAAAATCTTTGATTGTATAAGCCCTACTAGATCTTTTCAATGGTCAGATCTTCTCTTTTCCTTGGCTTTCCCTATTTCTTCCAATATTACATTGGAGCTGATTCCGCAAAAGGGTTCAGGACCAGGATCGCGACAAATAGAATTCTATTTTAGTGACGTCACGTTACCTAACAACCGTTTCACATCGTAGGCATGCGATAAATTGGTATCATGACACGGGATCTAAAGCGTAGAGTTGACTTCATTCTACAAGTCTTAAGAAGAATGGAAATGAACCATAATAGACTGGAAAAGCTGAAGTAGTTTAGAAAATGTCAAATATGTGTCAAATAACAAAAAAGTTTTCTGAATTGATACTATTATTCCGAAGATTGCCGAAACTAGATTTCTATAATAGCAAGAGTTGTGACGTGATACCAAATTTCAAGATTAACGCCAGCTGAAGTAGAATTCTATTTGTCGTGATCCCACCACAGGTCCCCAAAAGGGTATTTCAGTCTCCCTTTTTGCTAGTTCATCGGCTATTTAATTTCCTTCTCTTCCAGTGTGTCCCAGAATCTATAGTAAGGTGACTATAATGTTCTCGCCCAGTTTATTGAGTTTGTCTAGGCATCCCCACACCATTTTGGAACGAGGTAAATCCAGTGATTATAAACGTAAATGACGATAGCAACACAAGCAGCAGTGAAGATGAAGAAAATATGTATTCAGTGACTGATTGAAGTTTATTGTATAAAGTGTATCATTATATAACGTTTTAATGAACTGCACTACTACCTACTACTACTACTACTACTACTGGATAATATACGAAAAGTAATTACAAAGAAATCATATTCCATTCGCTACCCCAATTAAAATTAATTATAGGTACGACACTGACCGGCAAGGGGCTTATCGTAGTCCAATAGTTGATTTAGTTGGGAGAGTCTATACCTGCGCGATCGCACGCCATCGCGTTTGGTGCTTGCTGTATATTGGCAGCAATATTTATACCTAAAAACTATGAAAAAAAACTAAAAAAGTTTCCCTTATTCTAGCAAATATATCTAACAACGCGAACGGTTTTGTGAAAATCATTAATCATATCAAAATCAATATCAAAGCTCATTCAACTGTCGGACAATTCAATTTAGTTGTTCAACCATTTATTTGTGTTTTCTCGCTACCCTCTATTTCGTACCCTCCCCAGTGACTGAAAACTTGAAAAAAATCAACAAATCATGCAACATTACGATGATTACTTTCTAAAGAATCCGATTACACATAGGGGCGTTCGCTGTTTAGGAATGACTTAGCACAAATGGTTGACAAATAATTACAGCATCGGTCATGAACGTACCGCAAGATTAGTTCTTTTTCGTGTTATAATAGGAAGTTTGGTATCGCGTGATTGTTCATAAAAATACCTCTATGAAGAAAGAGATTTAAGATTTCTAATATATGCATGCATTCAGTATTCTAATGCTATATCCAGGTGTCAAAAAAATACTGAGCAGTAGACCAGGCCAAAAAATTAAGTTTTTTTAAATAAAACTGAAATTATCATTCATGATGACAAAAAAAGATATGGTATTGCGAGCTATTTTTCGGCTCCGCCAATGAGGAGAAACGTTATTTAGACATATAAGCAGGCACACTTTCATCAATACGTTAATAATGTTTACCTACGACCCCCCCTGTAATCAGTCAATAACACACAGTCGGTATCAATGTAATGACGTCTATTACGCACTGTAAAAAAAACGCACAGCTGTAAAGTAAATCGCACGGCTTCCCTAGTAACATCTTAGCAACTGTCAATAGACGTCACCATTTTATTCAAAATTTACTATTTGAAAACATTCAATACGGCCATGTTTAACTATGAAAATCCCACAGGGCTAAGTATATGTAGTTATATTAATTGAAAAATGGACTTTCGATTATCAACAATATATTAATAATGATTAAACGTTAGCTCTTCAATGTGCTTCTTTCATTGGTAATAGAGTAATAGAGATGGAGTTTACCAAGCACCTCTAATGATGTAACTGTTATTTCTTATTCTTCTTATAAAAAATACAAGTACAAGTAGGTCGTAGGTAAAGTATAGTACGTAACTCGTGTTGTAAAGCATTTTACGCACTCACGGAATTACGCACTCGCCGCTACGCGGCATCGTGCGTAACTTTTCCATTCGTGCGTACCACACACGTTACGTAATATACTATTAACGTGCTACGGTATTTTGGGCGAAATAAAGGCACCTTATTTAGGTGGACGCTATTTTGACGTTTGGATGGATCACATAAATTAGCATTAAAACGTTAAATTATTTATATTTAAAAGAAGAAATTATATGCTGGATAAAAAGGAGCACGAGAACATATCCCACAGACGCTCTCATCTTTGTAGTCAGCAGATTTTTCAGTGTAATTATTGTTATGAGTAGATTTTAAATCAATTAGTTTGTTCAAATGCTTTCTATAGAAACTGGGGTTTTTATAGCGTTAAAATAGATCTTACTTATTCAATCACTGTTATATTCATGATATTTTGAGTGAAATAATGTTTTTTTAAACTATTTTCTTATTAATAATCAATAGTAAAGATACATGTTCGCCATATGGTTGTTGGCTGCTGATTTAAGATACCACGGTAATATTTATAATCAGCTTTATTTCCAATCCAATGTTAAGATTAGGCAACGAGCAAACAATCAAATTCTAGTAGTGTAGGTATGTGACTAGTAAAATTTTTACGATGTAAAGAGTTGCTCAGTCTTCCAATCAAAATCTAGTAGTGTAGGTAGGTGACTAGTAAAATTTTTACGATGTAAAGAGTTGCTCAGTCTTCCTAGATTTCACTTCAACAAATAGATCGTTTGTTTTAGTAATTTTATTAAATCTAATATAATTAAATCATTCAACATGCCCAATGAATAAAGCAACAGCTCTAGTATTGATGATGAGCCGGATCCGTTTTTTGGATTGCAATCCATAATTATAACTGAATCATTTCTATTTTATGATATAAAAATTTGTGTCTTTTTTTAAACAAATAATTTTATTGTGATTATCATTAACATCGTTTGTGAAGTTAATAAGTAATGGCTTTTTCTACAATGATAACTATTGGCAGTTATGAAGGGATCGATCCCCAGTTAGTTAACCAACGACGTTGTCTCACTTCACCCTCTTTCGGTTAAGAATCGATAAATAAACCTACACAATAATGAAATATGGCGATGATTGTGCAAGCCAGAAAAGTAATTACAAACCGGGCGGGGTTATTATCGGACTCAAATAACCTTAATAACGTTAAAATTGCGTACGAATGATGTTTTCAACTTATTACGAACTTAATGGTCCGCTAAATTACAAATTTTATGGTTAACTATATAAATTTCATCGCTATGCCGGAGAGAAGCACCCCACAGATATCAATTTCAATACTAAACGTGAATATGGGTCGAGTTGGAAACGACAGAAACCCCAGAAAAAATGTTGGAAGCTTGATAAACTTTTTTTTAATAGTTTTCTGGAACATTAAAAAATATTGCAGATTTAAGGTCAGGGAAACGTGTCGCTCGCGTCTAACACACTCACCTTTGTCGTACTTCTCAAGCAACAATACTAATGCAATTTAAAAGAAGCATCAATAGAATTTGGCTACCTACACTTACCACTCGGAATTACATGAATGCCTGCCGCATTTACGGCGGTACGACTCATGCACTTAGAACAGTGAACCGATATAAAGTCTGTCCTCACATAGACGAGACGGGCACGGGACGAGCTCGACACGATTTCTGTAACGGGGCTCACACGATTGTCCGTCCCCCGTCCCGTTTATTGTAATCACACTATTGAGATTTGTGCGTCAGTGTGCACATGCTCCGTGATTGTGTCACGCTAGACATGTCGATGTGAAGCCGACCACATTTCAATTAGTGTATTTGAAAACAAACGGAAGCCGTGCGGGTATCGCACGACACTCGTCCCGTGCCCGTGTCATCTATGCGAGGGCAGACCTTAAAGGATGTCTTCTTGCTTTCGGCGCGGATCAGATGGTGCTTACTTTTAGGTTTATATTTTCCTAGTTACGCTGAATAAATTGCTCTATATATAATGTATAATATGCTCTACAGGCATTGTAGATCCAGTTAGTTTCCTCCATCCTTCTCCTGGACACTTTCGAACCATCTTTTTCTCGGTCGTCCTCTTCTTTAGCCTTGATAACATGGCTTTAGTGAATTTGTGATCAACTTTTTTTGGTATTTCTTAATTTAAAAATTTTATAATAAAAAAAAAACAAAATCAGCTCGTTTATTTTTCCCTGTATAACTCGAGAATGAAGAGTGTAATTTTTTTAACGAATATAAAATTCTCTATAATATTTACGGCTTCCAGTATAAAATGATGTAATCAAATGATAAAAGAAACTGCGTGTACAATACATAACAAATACTCTAAAGCAAGTTATTGGTGACACCCGGTACATTATTTGTCCATAATAATACCATCAAGTGTAATAGAACACGTATGTTTGTCAACTTGTTATCGAGTTAATGTTTCGGTAAATTGCAAATTTTACGATAAGCCATATAAATTCTATAGCGATTCGAAAGTAAACACTGTTTCGGTTCCCCGCAGGTCAAAAACAGCCGTAATTTTTTATTGGGGATTTTATTCGGCGCAGCGGTGGGCTATAATCAGGGGCGTAGACTGGCATCACGGACGGTTCTTTAAGAAAAAAATTGAGGGTATGCTCTGAGCTGTTGAATCAGGAAAAAAATATATAATTTGTTATGAAAATTGAAAAAGATTATAGGGTTACTTCTACATGTCTCAGTAAGTTGGAACCATATGGGAAACTTTTTTATTATTAATTTAAAATACAATGTTTTGAGTATTATACGAGGTTTGTCAAAAAATATGAATAAAATACATTTCAATTTTAAAAAAAGTTAATCAGAACTGAAAATTACGTTCAAATATTGATCTAAAACACCTATAGTCTGTACAGAAAGTACGAGGAGTAATAAACCCTAAT
>CAJUYG010000182.1:250464-272284 GCA_910591675.1 Galerucella calmariensis
TTTCTTTATGGATCTCCCCATATATTGAGTACAGGTGCGACGTAACAACATCACCCTGAAAGTGATTCAGTGTGTACGAAATTCAACAGTGTGCAAATAATAATTTGATATAATACAGTAAAAACTCACCCTTTTTTTAAAATACGTACACGGCTCTGTTAGGGAATATTTTTAAAGGTCTTGCTGTTATCGGGAAACCGTAAAAATAAGAGCCACGAAACTTTGTGGACTAATGAAATTTTTTCGCGAACATGTCATCTCAATAAAAGTGTTCTGTTAGCGACACAAAAATTTTATGGGTTTTCGTTTTTATGGGACAAATGTTGCTTATTTCTGCTGGTAAGATAACGGGGCGCTTAGATCGAATCAATCGAGTGAAACATCAAATTTTTATTATCTGAAGTGGGATAGTGTGTCCGACATGGGATAATTTAGATAAAAGATGACAGTTCAAATATTTTATACCTACGTCTATTACTATGGTGAAGTGAATTCGTATCCGCGAATCCTTTTTGAAATTATGTCGTGTGACTTGAAATGAACCATATGTGGAACATTAGGTACTACTCTTTCTACTATTTATCATTTGAAAAGTGTAATAGCTTTTGTTTCCTGGGGGTAGTCAGGAGTAGAACTAATAGGAAATTTTCAGTTAATTTTTGTATTAAAAAATTCACTGATTTATGCAACAGGGAGTGATTGCTGGTGACTATGTATTAATATCATGTTTTCTAAGTAGCCAATCCCAACTATAAAGGTGCGTCCAGACCGGGCACGCCGAACCGCGCAGAGCATTTGTGAACGTTGCAGCAACGTAAGCGAACATAATTTGATCTTTGCGCGAGAAACGTCCAAACCTACTGCTCCGCTCTGCAACAAACAGTTGTTTGTCAGTGTTCCAACCCGAGCGATTAGTTTTTTTTTAATTCTGTGATGAATATTGCTCGTTAAACAGATAGTTTGGCGTCAATATTAAAATATGAGTGATACTGACATTGCAATTGCCGTCACTGCATTTATTTAATAGGTGACCCTGTTAAGAAAGCTCAGAAAAAGAAAAGACGACGCTGGTGGACAACAAGGCTATTTCAGAGTCGAAAAAAGTATAGTGGAAGCGATCTATTAAATGATTTATCCATGCGTGGTTCTGGACAATTTAAACATTTTTGCCGAATGTCATCCGAAGACAAAAAAAAAACGTTTTGTTAACAGTTCACTTCAAAAACTTCGTCCAAACTAATCGCGCCAAAAAGCGCATGAGCCTCGGTTTTCTTTTGATGCACCGACAACTGGTGGAACAACAAATAACACGCAATAATATTCCTTCTCCATAAAATTTGATGCTATCGAATATACGAAAAAACAAAAATTTACTTCAAATAGTTGAACTGCCCAATACAATGTAGGACAAAATCTTGATAAAAGACCGATTAAAAAAAAGATAGTTCCATTTCTCAATTTCATTCCCTTCGAACCAACCTGCTCCTTAACTATATAATTCTGAATTATTTTTATTCGCGATATTGATTGTTGAACATGACATTAGTTTTAGAAATTTACTCCGTCATATTTTATGGCGAGTCACGAGAATTGCATCAATTTGAGAATATTCCATATATGATTTTACGATCATACCAGATTTTATGTGAAAAGTAGTTTTATAGTTGAAAGGTTTTATTCTCTCCCGTTCGTATTATACGTGAGAAAGTACGAATATTTATATTTATAATTTCTAGGTTTACTACTCAGATGTTGTAAAATCAAACCAATTTGAAAGTCCTTTTACTTTACACTTACTCAATGGCTGGATACTAAAAGCATTACAAGATAGGGGAAATGATAGTTACCTGTAATTTTTTATGCAATAGTACTTCACTCCGGTATAGTTTGACAAACTTATCTGAAGGTGTGAAAGGAATGTGGCCGAAAACATTCGATATTGCCACGTTCAACTATGAAAAAGTTAATGTGCTATGTAGTAATGAAAATTGACTTTATCAACAATATATCAATAAGGCAATGTCGTCCGAACGAACTCTGATATACCAAGACCGCCGACTTGGTCTGTGAGCGATCTGATTTGTCGTGTCTACACACGACCGTGACGACCATACTTAGTCCGCGAATTGTCAAAGGATCGGATCCTGCACATACGCTGTCTTCAAATTAGTTGGTAGATATTTGAAAATTCGACATACTGGGTCGTGCGACTCCGTATTTTAAGCTGGTCTAAAATACCTCATTAGTCGGTGTAATCTTTTTTGTACAAAGTGGACAAAAAAATTGCTCTCATGGGTTTAGGTATTTTGAAAATCTGTCAAAAGGATAATAGAAGAAAAAATATAATTTTTTTACGTTCTCTCCGAAAAGCATTTCTCATATTTTGGATCTTTGTTTTCACATCTTTCACAGTTACATCATTATAATGTTTGCTTTTTAAAAATTGTATCAAATCTTCGTATGCTTCTCTTTTTAAATTCTTATTTATGTAATCAGGATCTTTAATTTTCCACAAACATGGCCTTTCCCTATATAATTCTATAAACTCTGCTACTATTTCTTTTGTCCACTCCATTGCACCCCAAAATTCAAACCAACAGACGAGCTCAACGACTGGATCCTTACGTTAGTTGCAAGTACAAAATTTGACTTGTAACGACTTGATCCTTCACCGATGACGTATTTCACCGACCAGATCCGTCGTTCAGCACTAACGTGCGTTCCCAATATGCCAAATTAAACAGACACTGTCTGTCACATACCATGTCGCGCAAAATATCGCTTCGTGTATGGGAGCCTAATTGGTGAAGATTTATCGAACGGTCCGTTGCTATACAACCACCTGAGTTGCTACTAACAAGCGCGTGCGTGTGTTCTTCCCTCTCTCTCTGACTATTGACCAGAGAGGTGATTTCTAATGTTTATATATAATAATAGATAACTATATTAGTATATTAAAGTATAAGTGGATATTAATGTCTTTAAAACACGCGCGATTTTTCGAGCACGACGGCGAAGCCGGAGTGCTCGAAATAGAGCAAGTGTTTTTAAGACCAGTTATCCACAAATACTTTACGCTATTTTTTATTTTTTTTATTGGTGCACTTTGAAACAACAACGAGAAATGGAAATCCTAAATGGAAGTAAGAACTAAATGTCAAATGGTTGAGTATGATGTATACCTTGCGTTGTCATGGAAATGAGAAAAGCATATACTAATTTGTATTTTAATGGAAGTTCAACCTTATTGAGTTCGGTGAATGTCAATAGTATTAATTTAAATACCATTTCCTAAGATTTAAAAAATCTAAATATTAATATTTCAAACAATACCAACGGCAATTTCCATTTTAATTTATAAATTTGACATTTTTAAATATTGTTCGAATAAAAGTTTTGACGTTACAAACTACTCCTGTCAGATAAATAATAAAAAAATTGTCATTTAGACATGATTTAGACCATAGATTTAGACTTCGTTTCTCGAGTTGTTGATGTTGCCACGGTAACTTTAAAACACGCGCGATAACTCCTGACACTCGCATAAGACATGCCTGACAGTTTCATCTTCCTGTTCACACATCCTGCATAGAGGTGTGTCCACTAGCCCCATAGTATGGAGGTGTTTCCTTAGTTGACAGTGACCAGTCAGAAATCCTACTGTTAAACGCAGGTTTTTCCTGGACATCGCCAAATATTTCTTCGGCACCAGCTTCCCAGAGTTGCCCAGGGTGATCCTGGCAAGACTGCATGATTCCATCCCATTTCTTAAGGGATTGAGCATGGGTGTAACGTTTGGCTAGATCCGCAATTGTCGAAGTCGTTAGGCCGTAGGTGTCACTTGGTCATAGAATTTTCAGTCCAGCGGCTTCCCTGGCTAAATAATCAGCAATGCGATTTCCTTTACTCCTGTCGTGCCCTTTAACCCACCTCAGGATAATATTGTTATCTGCCGAGGAGTCAGCTAAATCTTGGTGGCACTCTAGTACTAGCATCGATATAACACGTTGTCTGTTCAAGGCTAATAGGGCTTGTCTACTATCAGTGCAGATTATTATGTATTTGTCAGAAATTCCTCTTCTGGTTAGTTCTTTTGTGGCAATTGAGATACCAGCCAGTTCTGTTTGAACCACGCTGGTATTGTTTCCCATTCCCCACTTAATCTTCAGGCTGAGTGCTCTCGAGTAAACTCCACATCCACAAGTTCAACATTTCTTTAGGTAGGTTAGGAAAATATAACGAAGCCAGAAGTCTTCTGCATTACTTCAAGGGTAACAGAAAATCTGGTTAGAGAGGAGTCAGAAGATTTCATAAAATTGAGAAAAATAGAGAAAACATTTTTCATTCTTACTTACAAACCGTCGTCAAGGGCAATCGATACCTTTTTGATAATTGCTACTTACGTCCTTCGAAACAGAGTCAAAAACATATTTATTAAACTCCCACTGAAAATCTATTCTAATTGCATAATTTATTGTAGACCTATTATTAAATACGAGAAGTCCCAACTAAAGCAATCCAACATAATATAACGAATATATCCGAAACACTACACTCCAACGAATATTAAATATCCTATGTAGGTACTTCTTGAATATTATGATAAATTCGTAAAGTGAATATGTAAAATATTTATCATTGTATCACATTTACATCCAGTCAACATGTGATCAACTATCTTCTCCACAAAAACCGACGCTATCAGGTAACGCATTCCGCTGACAGCTGTTATTTTTAAACCTGTCATTATAGTTGTTGTTTGCGGTCCCCACGTTTCAAGTTGTGTTGGCATCACGACATAGTCTAATTCTGGCCTTAACTGTTTTCGAGAGTTGTCGGTGGGCGGATCTAGGAACCTCTGAAACGACATGCTACATTACAAGAAGCGTCTTTTATCACTTTAATGAGACGTGCAACATGCGCGTTCTCAAAGAAAGAAAAAGGATGTCGCAACATTTCTGTGACATTGGTGAATAGTGTGAGAATTGAAATAAGGGTAGCGAGGCAGTCGAAAAACGTTTGTTTGGTAATTAAAATGTCGTTATACACGAAATTGATGTTTATCTTAGTATGAAAATGAATTGGTAGAAGTGAAAATAACTTTAATTATTCAGAAACAAAAATATAGATAAAACATAATGAAGAACCATACCCAAGTTATTAATACTGTAAATACACATTCAAGAATACTCTGAAATTAATTATTCCTCAAACCAGCGGCTCTCAACCTTTTTTGTAATTTACCAAAAAATCCTTTTTATAATTTCAAGTACCACCTAACTTAAATACCTATATCTAGATTCTAGGTCTAAGTAGGTAATTTGATTAATTGACAATAAAATTCAACAATAGTAATAGATATTTACGATATACGTGTCGTAAAGATTCATATGACGTAATGGGATGGGAAATTTGTCAAACGAGGTCGTAAGGCCGAGTTTGATAACCCATTGAAAATCGTTATATGAATTTACCATACGAATATGGTGCATTATTTTACCTACTACCAATAATATTAATTATTCACTAAAATTTTGTCAATATTCCTGAAATTAATGATATTAGAATCATTAAATATCGATTAAAAAGTAGCATAGCAAATCTTATAAAAAAAGACTGCCCATTGTCAAGTTTGCCATGATAATGATAAAAGTGCCAATGAGACAATATTGGTTTATCTTAATCATTACGTACGAATGTGAGATTGCCGAAAATTACAGGGGATTCAATTATGAATTTTTTAACTTAGAATCCTTTAAGTACCTGTAACTCTTGAATTAATCACTTTAAACCCCAAGTGGGCTAGTTAGTTGGAATTGTTTTATCCGGAGGAACACAGAAAGGCTCAAATATACAGGCTGTCCCATTAATAATTTTGAATGCGACGTCACGTGACCAAAAACAAATAACTCATTGGGTAACACAATAACAGGAAAAGATGCCACATTTGCTCTAATTTACACCCCCAAAATTATAACTATCTACTACTACCCAATTCTGAGATTTCTTGTCTCAATCCTCGTGGGACACCCTGTATATTCCTCCTTTTCGCGAATGATTTCATTTGGAAATAAATATGGCGAACTACTGTATGGAAATATAAATTCGTTATACAGTTATTGTTAATACAATGAAGGATTATTTATAATTGGCGAAACATCAACAAAATATTGAATTCTACAATATTGAATGATAATTTGATCACTTTTGAAAATCCCTACTAGTTACAAATTTATTGTATTTAGTTGTCAGTTTATACAATGTTCCCCTGGGGTTTGATATAATCGGTTCAATTGATTTATAATAACCTCGAATTGTTTATATCACGGGTGAAATTGAATAAATAAATGTAACAGTCTAGCATCTTTGTTCCCTTCACCAGTTTGTACAAATTCTCAGCCTAACACAGAAATAGAAGTATTTCATTCATAATTCTAGTCTAATGCCATTACTGTCGTTTTATTAGGACCTCCGATCGTACTTATGTTGTCTTGAGCCTAGAAAGCACCTTTCGTCCAATCAGTTTCTTAGGAAATTCTAACTTTTAGACCTATTTTCTGGAGGAATTCTAGGAAATGTGTAGGTTTCAGTTTAGGTAAGTATCCCTTTTCTCTCCAGTAGGCTCCTAGTTGTGGCCACTAGGATTCCGAATGGCTAAGGTATGTTAATGCAGGATTTTCCTGCCTCGCTTGTTTTTGCTTACTGCATGGAGTGGTCATTCACTATTCAGACGACTGTGTTCTGTAAAGACACCTGCCAAATATATTAGTTCAGTTTTACTCTTGTTCAGGTATTCGTTTGATCAAACCTAATTGTAGTTTTTTCTAAGAGTATCTTTGATTGCCTAAGCAATTTTCTATCTTTGTCTGTGTCTATAGCATGCGCGCCAGAATCTTTAACTTTATATCTCTCTCTTACAAGCTGACGGGTTCCGAGCTGGTTTCTTGTCTCTATCTATAGTATTTTTATGGTTTTAACCCCTCTGTTTGATAGTTCATCTGTTATTTCATTTGCTCATATTCCATGGAGACTTGTTGGAGTCTTTTTTAGCCTTGAATGTGCAAGACCTTAGTGTTTTAATGGCTGCTTGACTATCCAACACATTACACAACACATTATGTGTCTCCTTAAAAACGAACCTTCTTAGTCTCTTTTACTTCGATGTAATCATGCATGTACCATTATCCAAGAATTAAATCGGAACAATAACCTACAATTATGTTTATCCATTTATCCTGTTTTTATTTCTTTCAAACGAATTTTCCCAGATTCCTTTCTATTGTAGACACAGTGAAATTTTCTAATAATGCTCGACTACTTTTTATACCACACAACATGGCACTGGAATAGAAAAGTTTAAAAGAGAAGACGACTTGGTGCAAATCGTCGACAGCTCCTGTCTTTTCTTTTCATTTTTGTTCTCGGGGTTGTTTTTCCAGACGTAAAGAGATTATATAATTAAATGCAGCTGCTCTAACTTCACTTCCAACGTACACGTAGTTGTAGGGCAAATCTTGATTCAATTTCACTCAGTTTTTGTCTATCCAAGTTGTATCAATCGATTAACACATCATGATTATCTTAGTCATGCATAATTTAATTGAGCGAATGGTCTTATGAAAACGTCCTTCCTTTCCGGTATATGTTGAAAAAGAAAAAATTCAAAAAAAAATAAATGAATGTTTTTTTAATGTTGGCAACTAGAGGTACTGCTGTTAAAATGGAAAATAGTCTAATTATATCCACAACTTCTTAGGAAAACAGGTTTGTTCGAAATGAATAGAAATGAAAAAACCATATTTTTTATAAAGACATTTCCAAGCTATTTCCCAATAGATCAAGTGGAGAACATTAAATATTTAGTAATCGTAATTGACAGCACAGGACAATGCGAAACAAAGATATAACATCAACATATCTTAATATATATAAATTACGTGTCACATGTTTGTCCGCGATGGACTCCAAAACTACTTAACCGATTTTAATCAAATCTCTCCACCGTGTGCAGTTTGATCCAACTTGAAAGATAGGGTAGCTAACATTCCAATTCATGATCGCAATATTATTTTATTGCAAATTATTTGTCTTTATCTGTTAGCTCCAAACGATTCTAACAGATGGCGACATCTGTTGACTGGATTGAGTGAGTATTCAATAGATGGCGCGCTATGTCAAACTTCCAAACGTTTCATTTAAGCTGCAATTTAATAGCGTAACCACCACATGTTGCTGAGGCTACAATATAGGCTGAATTATTTTTGTAGTAAACGAAATGCAGTGAATTTTACTTTTTCAATATTTGGTGTTAGCATAGCCGGCTACGTGCTGCTTAATTATTAGTGCTCCGTTGTTGAAAACTCTAATTAAACTATATACATGTAAGTATTATCCCATAGTTATATTATTACATATATAGCTATTCAATGCGCTGCCCTTCAGAAGGTTACAGTTTCCAATTCGTTTAGCTTTTGCCATGTCTATAAATAGGTCTCAAGGCGAAACAATGTCCATTTGTGGTTTAGATTTGGAAAATCCATGATTTTCTTATGGGCAGCTATATGTTGCATGTTCACGTGTAGGAAAACCCTCGAACCTATTTGTGGTAGCGAAAGTCAGGTTATCCAAAAATATTGTGCAACGATTAGTGCTAAATTAAATTGAAATTGAAAGTATTTATAATTCAAAATAATAAATATTATTGTTAGAAGATTTTAAACTATCCGGCTCATCTACCTCATGTATAAGTTTAACTGTCACATGTTATTTACTAAAAACTTTGTAATATACTCATTAGTTACAAACTTGAATAAAAATAATAATACATTTCAAATTAAATTATTTTGTATTGATTTTTGCTTTACATCAACTGTACGAAAATTTTGATCAATTGTGTTCAAAGTCCTTCCCCTTCAAACCCCTAACCAGTAAAATTTTATACCAGCTTTAACGTTTCCGTCTTCGTTCGTAAATAATAATTTCATTGTAATAAGGGGTAACGGTAGTGGAAAATCAGCCATGAAGGTCGCCATGTTTTTTTACAAATGCCATCTCTGTAAAAAAGCATGGTGGTGCCCATGTATGATGTTCTCCTACCGTTGCCCTTAAATAGTTTACAACAATGTAATATGACAAAAACGTTAGCCACAGCAACGCGTGGCCGGGTCAGCTAATCCTTATATAACCCTCACAATATATGTTTGTTTCAACTGTCATTTAGAAACCGCGCGAGTACTTTATAGTCCGCAAACTCGAATTCGGGATGCGGGCACATCAAGTTTATCACCCTTTCCAGAAGGTAGATTTTGTATCGTCTCAGAAACGTTACTATAATCATTTAAATGAAATACCTGAGAAGAGTAGAAAATATGAATTCGTGCCGCAAAAATTCCGTGGGGGAATCCCAGTTTCAACAGGACCAAGTCAGCAAAGATCGATGAGCAGAAACGTACATACCAACGTACTTCCATAACAAGGTTTCCATTTTTCACCACCTCTTATTTGGAAACACATACCACCTCCAAGTTAATAGCCACAGTTTTTATAAGAAATTATTTTCCACGTTACTGTAATTTCCACATTTTTCACTACAGATAAATCCTACCTCATATTTCTCTAATGGAATAAATAAAACGGTCATGGAGAACTGGAGCGGTGGACCCGATATACTAGTTCACTGATGTCAGTCAACAGTGTTGAATTCAATTTAGAGAATTTCAATCAGAATTTTGAAATAAAAGTTTAACTGATGGCTAGTGATGCGTTTAAACCGCTAGCTTAAATCGTTTTCGTGTCGAGAAATTTGTATGTCATTTGCAAGAGACCTGAGACAGCAGCGCATACATACATTTTGGTAAATTTCAACGAGATAATGAACTGGTTGAATTTTTAATTGAAGAGAAACAAAAAGGTTTCGAAAATTGAAGAGGAAAAATTGGAAAATTGGCCTTAGAAAAGGGTGATTTTGTAGTGACGCTCCACATATCTTTATACAGTGCTATTCAAAAGTACCCTCCCCCGCTCTTTTGAACGGCCACTCTCACATCAATAAAATTTGGAGGGTGAAAATAAAGTGTTGTAAACTTCTCTACGAATGGTAATAGGTGACGTAATAGTAATAGATGACGTCACTGTGCCACTCTGGTCAATAATTTTAAATAGGACCTTATGGCAAGTAATATCTCGTTTGAAAGGCATTGACATTGGCTACATAACCATATTAATTTTGTTTGGGTTTAAACTAACGGATAAATTGAATAAGTACCAAAATTATTTAAATTATTTAAACTCTTGTCGTACTCGTTCGAATGTGTCAGCTGAAATTGCATTGCATTCTTCAATAATTCTTTCTTTCAAAACGCCAATGCTATCTGGTGCCGCAGTATAAACCTTGGATTTCAAGTACCCCATAGAAAAAATCTAATGGTGTCAGATCTGGTGACCGAAGTGGCCATTCTATAGGACCTCGCCGGCCGATCCATCTACCTCGATATTCTTCATCCAGGTAACGTCTTACTGCACCATAATAATGTGCAGAAGCACCATCTTGTTGAAATGTTATTTCCAGATGGTCGAATTCATCTGGATTATCTTACAGAATTTCAAGAATTAACGGCTCAATAGCATTTTGTAACATCTCCAGATACACGTCACCGCTTAAATTTGAATTTAGGAAGACAGGTTTCCCAAAATACCTGCCTAAACATTGACTTTTTCTGGAAATTGGCTATGTTGTTCACGAAAGGTGTGAGGATTTGTGTCACTCCATACCTTACATTTTGTGTATTCACGTTTCCATTGAGGCAAAAAGTACTTTCGTCACTAAAACAAATTGTTTTTGTTTAATGTGGGTCTTGACTAATTTTATTTGTCATACATTCACAGAATTCGAGTCTTCTGTCGGGGTCGTCATCCGAAAGGTGGAGCACCATTTTTAACTTGTATGGATGAAATTTATTTTTAGCCAACACTCTCTGGTACTGTACTTTTACTTACTTCACAGATAGAAGCAACTTTAGTTGAAGAGGAAGAAGGGTTTACGACCATTTCAGCAACTATATCAATTTTTTTAGATCGTTTGACATCTTGAACACTACCTGTTGCTTCAAACTTGTGAAGAAGCTCCCTCAAATAAGTTCTCGAGATAGGGCGATCTGGGTACCTCTCATTAAATAAACGTTCCGCTTCGTGCAGATTCTTTCCAGATTCACCAATTATTAAGATAGCTGCTACTTTGTCGGCTTGAGTACGTACCATTTTGCCCATGTAAACTCTTGAACGTGTCGTTAAACAATAATAAAATGAAATATTTAAGCTATTTAGAAAAACTTTGCAAAGCAACAATTACTATTAAATTAAAAACGTCAATTTTTTGACAACTAACCTAAGGCGGACTGAAAAATCTTCAATATTCAAATGTGACTAAGGATAAGTGAAGGTTCATAAAGGAGAAGAAGAAGACATACATCTGGAATCATCTAGATTTTTCGTAGAAAAGTCGAGAACTTGCTGGAACGGATGTAAAGTAAAAAAATCGGGACAATTGACATAAGTTAGTTTTAGACATAATCATTTTATCGCCAAGATTTACTGAACAGGTTTTCAGGTTGATCCTTTTAGAACCATCTTCAACAATCGTTCAACATGGCCGTAGCATTAAAGAGCCCGAATAGGAGGACCTGGAATTGGTAGAGACCGCTGCCAGTAGAACTGTTTTGTCATCAGGGTGTACTTCTACTAACCAATTCTTTTTTCTTTTATTTTTTTGGGAATCATAAACAATAAACAATAATGCTTTTATATTTTTTATTTTCACGTTCCGGTAGCGTTCCAGCTACCGTTGTCAAAATTAATTAGTTATTAAATAATTTTTGGTCCCTATCTGACACAACGAAATAAAAAATATAAAAGCATTATTGTGGTTTGATTCCCAAAAAAATTAGAGAAAAAAGAATAAGTAATGCCAAAAGGAACATACAGAAGATATATATCTACAAGGATCCACTCTTCATGTCTAGGGTGGAAAACCATGTCGCACCTGATAATGTATATCTAGTCTTTGGTTTATTCTTGGCAGTGGATAGCTATCTTTTTGTGTAACGTGATGTAGTCTTCGATAGTCTACTTAGAAAGGTTGTTAGAAAAATTGGGAAAGGTCCACAATTTTGCTCGTGAACCTTTAAAGCTCTGAAACGATAGACACTGACAGACTATGACTGACGTGACAATGAAAAATTAAATGACACAGAGTGACTTTTCGCACACTAGTGTTTTAAGTGATATTTTGCGAATGTCAAACCCGTGTCTTAGATGCGATTTTAGTGATGGAGGTAGAAAATAGTATATTACACACCTAGGTGGGAAGAGTTTCATTACTGTCGAGAGATTAGTTATTAGCTATTATCTCGAGACAGGAATGAAACTTCCTACTATTTTATTTACAACCATCATATCCTGGTCAAAATTAATAAGTCCTTGTTTCGTTCTGAACACACCTTAAATATTACATTTGACAACTACTGTCACCAATATAAATAAATGTCAGATAAAGTTGGATGGAAAGATTGTTCGCGAATGATAAATTAAGAAAAATGTCCTCAGATGAAGAATTGATGGATTGTGCCCCTCCAGAAATAGGTATTCTAATATTTATCAATGTGTTATATTTTTAAATATAAAAAATATTCATCCAAAATAGACTAACGATCAGATTATTTTAGAGGGTGGAAGGTGAGGGCGGGAAGTGATCGATAAGGGTGGGAGGTGATCGATGAGGGCGGGAAGTGATCGATGAGGGCGGGAAGTAGAGGTGTGTAATATGACACTTTCTAACCTTCAATGACGTTAGTAATGACAGCATTGCATATATGGTTGTGAATAATAGTATATTATACATCAAGGTGGTGAAGACTATTATTATTGACCGAGCACCAAGATATGGTGCGAGGTCTATAAATATCTTCAGCACTATGGTGTATATACAATTTTTTCCACTACTAGCCAAGATAAAATTAAGATAAAATTTAAATAAATTAAAATAAAAAATTAAGATTAAGATAAAAATTAAAAATAATTCACAAACGCACCACGAGAAGCGTTAACTACGTCGTCTGACTGACAAGTACACTGTCAGTCTTCGATATATTATGATCGTACTCATTATGTCATCAGTCATTTTTGGTTGAGCGCGAATTTTAAACTAATGGCATTTTTATTCAAATCATTTTATCTGATAGGTTATTTCAAAAAGCAAATATGTTAAAGACAATCTCCTAGGTATACAAAATTATGTTGCACCAGTTTTTGTTGATCCCTGAATTCTCAAAATATTTGAATTTTTTCCATTATTGACCTAGTTTAATGATAGAAAATGATTTACCACTAATAGAGATTTTCAACTTTTCAGTTGGCTAGAAGAAGCAATAATTATCAACTTCACAAATAGTAGCGGAAAAAAGAATTTATGTGTATTCTTCAGCTTCTGCGATGATTTATGATATTGAGATTTCTCAGACAGCCTATATTAATAAAAAATCGTTACGTTAACGGGTCATTGACCCACAAATGTCGAATGGGGTATATTTTTCTGTTTCCCTTTTCATTTCACTGCCTTTGAAAAGATACATAAATTGAAAGGAACAATGTCTGACAAAAGATCGTTTAATGAAAAACATAAATTCAGGAGAAAAATTAAATGCTCTCGGTTTATACAGGCCCGTATAATTCAAATGAATTGTTTTTGCACGGCATCTGAAAATTGTTCTGATTGATGGTGCGAAGGAAATTGCAATATTTAATCGAATTTTGTGAAAAATATTTACGTACAACAGAGGCGGACACTCACCGATCACATTGTTATGTTAAAATGAACGATATAATATTAAAGCAAAATCAATTTTGAAATATAATTTTCGATTAACTAATACATGCTAAGCTCGCCAATGTCAAACCAAATAAAAGTTTCCTACATCAATTTTGGATATTTCCAATAATAAACGTATTATAGACAAGGTTACTTTGTATAATTCTAGAAATAATAGTATATTCTTCAACGAGTGCAGAATGATGGCTATTATTCACGCGGATGAAGTCACTCACTCGCTGCGCTCCCTCGTTTTGGAATCATCCAAGTGAATAATAGCCATTTTACACAAGTAAAAGACTATATTTTCTCCACGACTAAAAAGAAAATACTTCCAGTGAGGATCGAAACTCGATCGTCCGCGCCATAGTCAACCACCACTAGACTATAAAGCATATTTATAAAAATGTAAAGAGTAAATATATATACGTAACTCATATTTTTAATCGGAACCCTTACATTTATAAATGAAATTAATTCCGGGAGGCGTACATATTCACTATCGCTACTGTTGTCCATTTTTTTCTCTTATAATACGTAAAATTAGGATTTTATAATTATTTTGACGTTTCAAACGACGCGCTGTCAGAAGCGATTTGCGTTCTCAGGTATTTGACGTTTTAAAGAGATGATTTGATTTATTCATTTTAATTCATTTTAGCGTGAATTATTTTTATTATTTACTGGTGTGAAGAGTTTATATCATTATGCAGCTAAATATGTAAAAATAATTTGTGCGTTATTATTTAGTCGTGGAGAAAACACATTTCAGGCATGTTTTGGTACCATTACATTGGCCCCTCAAAAAGGCAAATTCACTACCAAATAATTTCTTAATAACTATTGTTAGACAATGTAGGTCATGCCTGCTATAGTCTAACATTTGTTTGCAGACATTCTTCGAAGGATGTATAAAAGCCTTTAAATGAACCAACCATGGTACATTATGCCGGAAGTCTAAAGCTCTTCTTGCTGTCCAGGTATTTAGTGTTTGCTTTGCAAAATTTATTGTGATGCCAATGATCGCTTCTGGTCCGTTAGAAACACGTGCAGCTCCCTCCCTTGCAAACATTACAGTTCTAAGACTTGGAGGAAACTGATATCCTTTGGTGGAGCATTTCTCAGATTTTGGGGGATTTTTGGAAGCCATTAGATGTTCATGCTTGTGTAAGGCGGTTGGGTCCAAATGTGTCAAACGTATGAGGATTCTATCTTTTCTTCTTTGGAGGTATCAGTATATCGCATTATGTCATATTCAGTGATGCTTATAAAAAGGAATGTTTTCTTTAAGAGATCAGTTCCATATTTTGGGTATTGAGATAAAGCTAGATTGAAGATATAGACATGTTGCTTTATCGAACTAAATTAATTCTCAGTTTTTTCTTTATAACCGGTTTCCGTCTTGAAATTCAATACCATTTTTCTACCTGGAATTGTTAGATCCACTACTGTGCGTTGTTATTGTCTCTCGTTTGTGACATCGATGATTGCTTTTGTAATTTTCGAATTTGTAGGATTTATAGCTTTTTTGCTGGTCGATGAATATGAATATGAAACATTTAAATTTTTTATTTTATCATCGAATGCTCCGAACAAAAAACCGTTTGACAGAAAAATGGTATCGACAGAAAAACATTTTTTTTAATAATTTCATTTGTGAACAAAACGTCAAATGATTGTTAGGCATGGCGGTTTGAGGTGTATATTAAATGTGCAATCGCTGTAAACAAATTATTAGGACAAAAAAAAGTACATGACACAAATTTTCTGGGACACATTTTAATGAAAATTCCACACTTGTGATTTTCAACCAATCAGAACGTGTATTTCTGTCAGATCACCATAGCAACGGATGGATTTTATCGGAAATTTTTTCCTGGTGGGTACCCAACAGCGAATTATACTGGAAATTTTTTTGACGTTTATGATAACAGATTATTTTTTTGACAATATAATTTTTATTTGTTTTTATAATAATTTTGATTAATTTCAACAAAAAGCTTAAATGTTTTCTAAATTCATGGACCATTATGATTGATGTTTATAGTAAAAACGCAATTATTGTATACTATGGCAGGTTGATTCGAAGTTGCTTGCTCTTGATTTAGAGATTCTTGGACTGTCTTTGAAGAAGTTGAAGCAGACCTCATTGCGTCAATTATATCCTGATGATGGCCCGAGTCAATTTGCAGATATGGTTTTATGGAGTGACTGCTACCATTGCCTGGTATTTTAATTAATTGCTGTTCTCCAATTCCCGTTTTGGCTAGAGTTGAAACAGGAGTGGCCCCCGCAGAATGATTTGTTATCTTGATCTTTTTGACATCGATTCCAATCACTGATGCCGCCGATTTGAATTGAATTTTGTATTTTGTCCAACCGGGCTGTTCTTGTACCAACCTTTGGAATTGGGGTGGTGCCAGTTTGGATTTGGAGTTAAAAATAAACGATTCGTTTTGATGAGTTGGTCTCGCTTGCTTATTAGTTTTTTGAACAGTCTCACTGGGCATAATTCTTCATTGACTGTATTCGGTACAAGCCACTTACTGTCGGCCATTCTTTTTGAACCGCCTTGACTGGTCTTGGAGAAAACCGAATTATACTCAACGCGCCCTGTTGGTTTCCTCTGATTGTCAATTTCCTCCACAAAATATTCTATTGTTGCTGCCGCTCCTTCATTTCCTCTCCAGGCCAATTCATGAGCAGCAATGTGAAAGAACTTTCTTTGCAATCCTTCCGGAGTGTTTTCGTCCCAAAGCTCAATAATCTTTATCAATTCGTCTGCCGATAGTGCGGATGAACTTGCCTTTCTCTTGGTTGGATCTATTTGTAGCCTCCGACGCTTAGCATTTTTTTGCAGCTCTTGCGTTGACAAATTCTATGTCAGAGAATGGATTAAATTTGCGATTATACCTTTCGAAAAAATATTCCTGCAACTGCTTAGCTATAGAATTCCATAGAACTTTGACAACACTCTCCTTGTAGTCTTCGGAGTTCTTTTTTCGCATGTTGAAGGCATAGTCTTCAAGAATGAGCGCCAGTTCTTCCACAGGTATATCCGCTCTGTCGAAATCATACGCTTTTTCTGTGCAAAAGTTTATAAACTGCTTCCATACACTTGCCTTCGATTTCCTAGTTTTCGCTGGTGTCAACTGCTTAATATTCTGGCGAATATTTTCTTTACTTTCTTGACCGAAGCGAGACATTTTTCTACGTCGTGCTGTTTTCACAAATTTTTGACGTCTTCGACTCGGGATAATTTTCAAAACATTCATGAGCTCGAAAAAATTTCCGGAAATAATTTGACCTCTAGTGGTATTACTAGTGAAAATTTTTTTATGTTATGCTACTTTATAGTACAGAAATTGAAGCATTTTGGCTCGCAATTTTTTCGTCCAGCACGGGTGTTCTTGAAATTTTCACAAAAGGTGGGAATAGCGCAAAAGCTATTTTCTATTTCATGCCGCTGTCCGTTAAAACTTGGCTGGTGGTTTCCACCTCATCTCGGGGGTGAAAAGTATTTCTAAGAAAAAAATTATTCCGTAGCTTTCCATGGGTAGCAGCCATTAATAAACTAAGTTCCTGTGTAATCAGTTTCAAAATGGTATGGGATAGCCTAAGCAAACTCAATGAACTTAGAAAGAACATTTTAGTCACTCTGGATTCCAGAAAACACTGGAATAGAAGGCAATGAAATAGCAAAGAGGGGGACTGAAGCATCTCTCTGAGAGCCCTAATCTTGTTGTAGTATTAGCTCCAATATAATATTGGAAGATATAGGCAAATAGGCTTATCATTATGAGCTAAATCCAGTGAATTAGTATATCGTTTCAATACCATTTATCCCTTCTTTAGTAGGTATACCATCATTGTTTACCAGATTGAGGAAAATAAACGTCTATAAAATAAATCTAGACCATAAAAGATTTTTTATTCACTGCAATATGAACGTCCACATCAAAAGAGTAGCGGTTGTTTTGAAACTTTGAAAATAAACAGAAATGTGGAAACCCAACCAAGGTCTATAAAAAGCATAATATTTCATGCATTTCCATTCTTTCTTTAGATTTGTGGTATCAGAAGACAATCCAGAAGTGGAATTAATGACCTAAAAAATCAAAAGTGGGACAATAAAACATGGTCCATTAATCGATAGTTGCAAAAAAGTTGGAACGAGACTCTTACCTTCCAACAACAATTTTATATCATATATATGTAGTTTCAAAATAAGCTCATACGAGGATTGTACAATATTTTGCATATAAAACAAAAAAAAAGTTGATATACTTAACCATTGAGAAAGTGTACTATGTAACAGCACGTGTACATAAAAATTAAATTAAAACTGACATGGCCGTTTGCACCAATAGAAGCATAAGCTTATAATAGCTATGGCGAGTTTAAAATTTAAGGGTCGCTTAGTTAAAGTTCATTTGCACCAATTGTTTTTGTTCTGCTTCATAGATAAGTGTTTAATACATTTGTCAACCTCGCTATTTAAGTTGAGTTTCATTTATTTCTCTATGGTTTTTAGTGACTTTTCGTTTTTGTGATTTGAAACAAAGTATTAAAAGCTGTTAAAAGTAAATTATTTGAAAATCAAAGGATTTTATTCTTGTTTTTTAAATAAGAAAATTGTTTACAATGGAAAACACAGTAAAGAATAAGAAAATCAGATTGGCAAATTATACAGCTCGGGAAAAATAATTACCAATATCCTTAGCTGCAAAATACAGAGAGGTTACTGAAAATAAGAAAACTGATGGCCTGTCTAGGCTTACAAATTTTTCCGATGCTCCAAAGAATCTTCTAGCATTTCTATGTGGAAAAAGGTTTTTCCATCCAATTCTTCATAATAGCTTTTACGACTGTATCGTCTTCTTGGAAATCCATTTGCAAGAATATCCAATACTTCCAGATCATCCTCTATAAACATCCTTCTTCAAAAATAAAAAAATAAACCGAAAACAGAAAAATCATTGACATATGTGTCAATGGAAATATTTCATTTTATGACTATCATATCGTTGGAATGTCATAAAATGAAATATTTCATTTCACATTTTGCCACAGATATGATCTACTATGAATGGACCTTAATAAAAATTTGATAACAAAATTTTGCAGTCTTAAATTTCAAAATAATTTTTTGATTGTCTAGTTGTCAAATTTTTTCTGTTGTGTCAGTTAGGGATAAAAATGAATTTTTACTTATTTTTTCTTGACAACGGTAGCTGGAACGCTACCGAAACGTTGAAATAAATAATTTAAAAATATTGTGGTTTAATTTCCCAAGAAATTAAAAAAAGAATGAAAAATAATAAGTTCTGGAGGCAAGAGAAAAAATCTTATATACTTCACATGATGTAGTATTTACTCTTATAGTTTAAATAACCATTCCCACCTAAATAACCGAAAAACCAATCATATGAACACCAAAAACTCTTAACGCCTCCTTTTTTTAGCTTTTCCCATCTGTCACTGGAATGCGTTGGCGTTTAACTACGCTTGCTCGTGCTAAACCTCATTTTCTGCCCCAGTGACTCAATATACTATTTTCTACAAACAAGAGGAAAAGTTTACTTTTCATCACGAATTTTCTGCACTCTTGTACACCTTTTGAAATTCACTCTTATGCTTTATGAATGAAAGTTTATTTTGTTATGGATTTTTTTTAATTGTTAAATATAATTGGTTGATAATATTTTTGTTTTTTTCCAGGTAAGAGAACCAAGCAAATACTTGATCAAATTATTCAATGTGAGTAAATTTTCATTTTGACATTTTTTATCTGTAATAAATTTGTATTAACTTGATATGTCCATACAAACTTAAAGTGAATTTTAAAAAACCGTTAATATATACATTTTTTAAATCAAACAGGCCACTTTTAGCTTACCACTTTCGGTTTAGAAAGTCATAGCCGTAAGGTGTTCTGTTTGTCGGAAATTTGAGCGGTACTTAAACGTTACTGGCTTGTAGCAGAAAATACCTGAAATTGTGTCGTTTTTTTATGAACGTATAGCCAGATCCAGATCTTTTTTCCTTTCTTATTTATGGGTCATGACGTTTTGATTGAAAAATTAAATTTCAAAATTCAATAAATTCTTAATGAATAATGTGTGTGTAATTAAAAAAGTGCCTTATGGACAAAACTAAAGCACTGAGTACTGTATAGCCTAAAAATAAATTATTTTCATCTAGAGACAGTTGTTAAATGGTGCGCAATCTGCGCGCTTCAATAAATAAATTCCTTTTTCTGAACTAAGTGACAAAAGTGAAACTTTTGCTCCATTCACAAATGATAATGTCTACAGGGTGTCCCACGACGATTAAGACAAGTAATATATCAGAATTGGGCAGTAGTAGATAATTATAATTTGGGGGGTATGAATTAGAGCAAATGCTGCATCTTTTCTTGTTATTGTGTTACCCAATGAGTTATTTGTTTTTGGTCACGTGACGTCGCATTCAAAATTATTAATGGAACACCCTATATCTTTTCGTGATTTTCGATTCTCCTTGAAGTGCTGATTTCGTAGAAACCACATATTTGGGGTCTAAATTAAATATTTACAGAGATACAGGGTGTTAAAAATCACCTAGTTTTCAACTTTAGGTCATTGTTTTGTGAAAACTGCTCAATATTTGGCAAAACGGCTCACGTCTTCCTATCCTATTTTTTCAAGGGCTACTCGATGCTGCTATAGAAAAATTGATATAGGGTGGTCAAAAATTTACCACATTCTGATTTTTTTTCGACCATCCTGTATTAAATTTTCTTTTTGTGAAAATATTTAGCACAGTTCCGGGAGAGCAACCAAAGTCCTTTGGAAACAATAATTTCTGACCTAACCAAGTTTTTGACATGATCAAAGTTCCTGGTAAACAATGGATGCAGAAAAATACTGGAAACGAGTCCATTTGAGGAAAGTAATTTAAATATTTGTTTTTCTCCCATGTCACTTGCTCAAATTATGTAAATTTATTTTATTTTTCTTACATAAAGTTCTATTTATCACACAGAATCATTTATAACTGTATTTTCAGTCTCTTAACAAATATTTGATTAAATAAAAAAAGGAAAGATTGATAACTTTCATGTGAGACAATTTTTTCCCCATTTTATTTATAAGGCAGGTATTACGTCCAATTGTTTCGTGCTCTTTTTACAAGAAGAGGGTGGCTGATCCTTAAAACGCGAGTGGAAAGAAAAAGAGAATCTTAGCTATTTTTATTCGTTGGGTCTCGTAGCGGCACGAATAAACGTATTGCATAATAAATTGTTACTTTAAACAAGTAAAATATAATGTTGGTGACTGGGTAGAAATATTTTTGATATTTGAAGTTTAATATAATATAACTTTATTCTCAAATGTAATCTTTTAAAAAGGTTAGAAGGTTAGGTTGTGATGAAATGTTGCATTTAGTGGAGTTCATTTCAATTATTCTTCCAATCTGAGTTAATGTAGGAACTTAAAATCACTCGAAAGCAGAATGATATGTATCTAGGGGCTAGTTTTACCAAAACACCTAAACTCTGTTAAATGATGACTGATGTAATTGTTGATAAAACAACAACAACAACTTCAATCAGACATAGTCTAAACATCAGTTATCATCAGTACCTAACTGATCTACTAGTATCTAGTTTTGAGCTCCATCGCCGATTATTACGTACAAACCAACATTATAATGTAGAATTTACATTTCTCATGAAATCACTGTTCTCTGATGGGCTTCGACTTTACAATTCGCTACCAACTGATATTAAAAACAGTACCTAAAAATGTGTACATATATAGCTAACTATAATTATTGATTTCTGGTACATTAACGGTCTATTGTGAGGAGATAATTGAATATATTTATTTTTGAAATGTTAGATTTGTTGTCTATTCAACCAAAAATTAATTTCAAATATTTTTATTTTAGAAAAATTTCAAATATTTTTATTTT
>CAJUYG010000182.1:272294-294335 GCA_910591675.1 Galerucella calmariensis
TTTTTATTTTAGAAAAATTTCAAATATTTTTATTTTAGAAAAATTTCTTTTCCAGAAATCTCATACGGATTATACATTTTCTTATTTAATGGTTATTTTCTTAGTTTTAGACTCTGCAGAACTTTTTATAACTACGCCACTGTACATAGGCTGCGGAAACTTTGTTTATCTTTAAGTATAATGAAGGCAATTTTCATATAAACTGCACGATTTAATGAACCCTTCAATATTTGTCTTTGTTAATTTTACATATTATTTTAACAACAACGGTTTGTTGTTTCAGACATAATGAACAGTATAAGTAAACGCGTTATCTAAGTGAACGTCATTATCGAAATGACCACATTTAATGACGGTCTCCTTTTTCATTTCTGTTATTCTTCAGCGATTTGTGTTTTGATTAGGTCCACATACATTTTCATGTTTCTCAGTGAAACTGCCTTGCTTTTAAAATATATTATGTATCAAAGAAAATCAAAAAGATGTTGAGAATATTTGCCTAAACATAACAGCATGGCATTAATTTCCTTCTGATGAGAACAAAAATAATCAATTCAAACGTTGGAATACCATCTTTAAAAATCAAATAATTTTTAGAAATTCTAGAGTTGAATATTTGCTTTAAAACCGATTACAATTTATCCAAATTCATTAAAAACAACAAATCTAAATCTTCAAAATTAAACAAATCAGGAGTTTAAAAATTGAATTGTGGTAATGACAACTGTAATAAAATTTATATAGGTAGAGAACTTTTAGGAATTTTAAAACTAGATTAAAACTACTCAAATCATTTATTAGCAAACCAACACACTTTTGATTGTCAATTAAATTCTGTGCTAGGTATGTTGATAAAGTTAAATGGGCTCGTTTACTAAAATTTTTAAATCATTTTTAACTGTCGTAAAACAAAGTACTAAGGATAAAAATATGATTCTGAAATTTTCATGTCAATAGAATATGTCGCTTTCCTAATACTACCAATTAAACAAGCCATACCGTAGCGGGGCGAAGACTATGACTCATCAGTATTTGAAATTTCATAATATTGAACATACAATGGGAGTCTTGCTAAATCGGCGCTTCCACTACTCATTTTTTTACAAGGCGATTGATGACTTCATATTGTGGGTCTCTCTAAGTGTCTCCCAATTTCTACTTCTTCAAGAGTTCTCTTTAAGAATTCTTCTTTCACTTTAATGTAAAAATATTTATGAAAATTCTAAATTATTGATGGTTATTTCGATGTATTGAAATGTCATTGTCAGATTGACATAATTTGGTATGATGCTTACTTGATATTGAATATTTTGGCTAGACTAAATAGACCAATTGTGGCATAAAATGAAGAAGTAATTACTATAAATACTGACATTGTAGAATCGGCTTTAAGAAACGCAAAGTTTTTCAACGAATATACATCAACTCTAATTGGATTTAAAAAAATTTTATTCCGCTGTGATGTTTGAGTGATCACCGATGAATTCATCTTAATTTCAGTTTAATTTGATTCCTCTTTGACGATCTAATAAAACAAGAGTTGAAAATTGCAGTAATTTGATTAAAATTCTTAACATTCTAATACATTATAATTGAAACCAAAAAATATTCATTAACCATTCACTCTAGCAAAAGTTGAAATATCATTTCTTCAAGTGACTGAACCAAAATAAAAAAACACGACAACTACGACAACCTCGATAAATCTACAATCATAAACAAGCACATTTTGTACAGAATTTCATTTTCATTTGCTAGGCAAATTGCTAAGCAACAAATGCGAAATGGAATGTTTCGTGTTAGGTTTAGGCTCACTCTAAAATCACAACGACTACGGCTTGTCAAATTATGACGTCCAGCGACAAATTGATGAAATGTCAGCAGATCGTTTCTGTCAAAGTTTTAGTAAGTAACGAGTAAGCATTAAAGGTGGATGTAAGAGCAGTAGGCGCTTTTTTTTTTGAAATCCCTCAAAAATATCATGGTTAATGATAATCCGTTGCCTCCTCCGGTATTTAAGCTGTGCTAATTGCACAATAGCAGTTTATATCCAAAACAACCTAAAATGGGCCTTTTTTCAATTTTTTTACTTATTCATCCTCTGTGGCTGCAGGGATTGGAACTTTCACATTTTTAACCACGGAAATTTATAGCAAATTTCACGCTCTATAACTTTGTTTTTATACATATGCACGATAAACTCAATACTTTTCGAGTAAAATCCGAAAACATGTCGAAAAACAGGCCCATTTTTTGTTGTTTTAGCTACCTTCCAATAAACTGTTATTGTACAGTTAGCACAGCCTTAAAACCGGTGGAGGCCACGGATTATCATTAACCATTATATTTTTGAGGGATTTCATCGATTATTTCACTCAATTCAAAATTCGCGCCTTCGATTGGTTTAAATATGAGGATTGATATCTGAAAACACCATGTTTTCGATTTTGTATTTCGGCACCTGATTGGATACATGCAATTTTCCTATTTGTGTGCTTCGCGTTTTCATTAGTTGTTTTATTCGATATTAAAAATCTAGTGACTGACCGAAAATGTCAAATTATTGAAGAACCGTCAGAATCATTGTATCAAGAAATAATCTTGACAAATACAACTCGTGTAATTGATGATTATCGAAATACAAATTTCTTCGATTTTGAGAAACAAATTGTTGTTTGCAAACCACACTCGCGCTTTTGTTGTATTATTATCGAGAATCTCGCCTACTGCTCTCACATCCATGTTTTCATAGTTTTTGGGCTAACTCGACTGGACTAAAAGGGATTAGGCTATTTATATCCTTGGAGCGCGCGAACGCTGCTCCTTGTATTCAGTTGCACATAAGGCTTTCCGTTGAACCATCTTCTAGGTGGAGACGACTCTTGGCGTTTTCGACCAGCCCTATTCCTGCCCAGATGATAGTTTTTCCAGCTGTGTTCAGTTAAAGTGGCCCTGATCTCCTCTCTGCTTACACTTAGCAAGTTTCTGCTTCAAGTTTCCAAGGTTCTTTGCTGATCTTTCTTCTTCGAGATACTTTTCTTTGCTAGATTTGAAAGAGTTGATGGTACTGTGGACAGACAAATACGTCATTTATGTTCTTCTTTAGTGATGAGATTAGGAATTTTGCGAATTTCATAAAAATGTGTAATATTTTTCTCGGTATTTATTCTAAAATATTTCGCGTACGCTTCTGAATTGTAGGAAAGGGGTAGGTCGTAATTTGTAACCACCTAAATCTAGTCGCTTATCTATCACCACGGCGAGTCTGCATATATAGATATCTAAGAAGCCACATTTTTATCATGAATGTCATTATGTCATGATAACAGCATAGCAGTAATTTTTCCGGACAGAAGGGGGTTTTATATAGAAAGAAAAAGTAGGGTGTCTGATCGAAAAGGATTTCGGATGGTTTTGAAAAGGGTTACAGCAAGGGAAAGATAGATCGTTTAAGAGGTAATTACATTGTTCATAGAGGCGTAAGGATTGATTTTATGCAACATTTGCACATTTCACGGTTACTTTTGAAAAATCGTTCGTTTTCAATATTCAAATTTCTTGGAAAGTATTCATAACTACTACTAACTACTAGCTTACATGTGTTTACTTGTTTACACAATCTGTTTTTGATCAAAATAGCATCCCATATGAACTATATAGTTAAAAATAGCAGATACCAGTATGAAAAATGAGATGAGCATAACAGTTTATGAACAAACAATTCGAAAAATATCAATAGGATTTATTTATTCATAACAGACCGGTAGCCCATAAACGTGAACTTTGCGTTCAACCTTTCAGCTTTTATTTTTATCAATGACTTTCTTTAGAATTTTGGTTTTTGCTGGAATAGTCTATATATATATTTCCTGAAAATATTGCTTTTGAAAAATTGATAGATTATTTCACATTTGTGATTTGTGGTGGAATAAACTAGTAGACGAAAAATCAATATTCTTAATGTAGTTTTATCGCGAAATTTTAAATTTGAAAGAGTATTTAAATAAGAATGAGGAAGGATCCGGCTGGGCTTCTCTCATCGTTTGTTGACAATTCAACAACTGTTCAGTAATCCATTTAATACTTTTAACACCAGTTTTAAAAAAACTAATAGTTGCAGCCGTTGTCCCTTAAGAATCTGGATTACTGCACATTTCTTGGAGTACCTAATACAGTTCCTGGAGTTTCTGTAACAGTTCTTGGATTACCTAAAACAGTTCCTGGTAGACAAATAGTCACTTGGACTACAACAGTCCCTAGAAGCTCCTGAGATACAAGTTTTTTGAACACATAAACTTTTCTGAGTAATACAGTTTCATGCATACAGTTACAGTAAAACAGTATCCTGGACTACAACAGTCCTTTAAGTACTAACCATTAGTTCCTTGGAGTAAAACAGTCCATAGGAGTACATCAGTCCTTTGGATGACAAACGCCCCAGGAGATTTCTTAAAGTTCCAATAATTAACGTTACAACTTCATCTGGACTTCATCTTAACAAACATAAGTTTTAGTGTGCTAAGTATTTTTTTTATTGTTTACTAACATTTTTTTGAATTTTGATTTCAAGATAGAAATTATATACATTTTTTTTACTTCGATGGTTTTATTTACTACACAGAAACGTTAAGAGGAATCTATCGGCAGCGATTTGAGAAAATATCGAAATATTTTTGGCAAAGAATTTTGAGGTAATGGATGTATTGGAAATTAAGAAAAAAAAATATCATGTAGAGTTCTCATCAAATAAAAACTGAAATGCTAACCAAATTTTGTTGAAAAAAATACGAATCATGAGGTAATAACACATATTAAGCAAAGTTTGAGCCCTTGTAAAGAATTAAATATGGATTAAATGGAAAAACTAATTGATAAGAAGTCTAATTTGAAGCTTTATGAATACTATATAAAAATCTCAGAATCCTCAAATTACTTATGACCGTACAATTCCTTATTGAAATTCGGTTGCTACCACTAAAATATCGGATAAAAATCCATCTCTCGCTTTTCTATCCTTCTATGACTGACATTGTCTCTCTGCTTCGGTAGTCGCGTGCCGTTGTTGTTGATACAACGCTCGCCGGTCTCGGCGGTCTCCCAGTTCAGTACTGACGAAGCTTATAGAGTAGTACGTGAACCAAAATCGGCTTGGACCGCTTGGCTACCTACATGTTGCGGAGGAAACAAAAAATATACAAAGCATAATTGTGCAAGGTCAAATTTGGTAGATGCCCCTTAAGTTCTTTTTTCTTTTCTTTTCTTTTGTGAATTAACAGATTAAAAATTAGCTAACCTTTGAATTTGATTTTCTTTCTAATTTTCTTTTAGGAAAGCCTAGTCTAAAAGCCCTAAAATTGCTTCTTCTTTTCTTCTAGTTTTGCTAAAATTAATTTTTTTCAAGATCAATAAGGTAACAAAGCCCTGCGAACTGGCTTAGTTTACTACCAAATTTAATCGATTAGTTAGGCAAGAACCTGTGGTATAATGACCATCATTTTTTTTCAACGACATTCATTTATTGTTTAATTGGCGCCCAACTTAATCATTATTGTTTCACCATGACACGTGTAGGCTTCATTATTTCAAATGGAAGCCGTTTTCAACCATAGACTTTTTTGTAAAAAAAACAAGAATAAATAAGACCATTGCCCAAGATCCAAACTTGATAATCGACGCTACAGTGGACATTGAAAATCATCTCCAACCAAGTTTTCTGTTACTTTTGAAGTACTGCAGCAGACTTCTGGCTTCCTTATATTGCATAAAATTTAATTTGCAACTTCCTTTTTATTGTTGACGCTGTCCGCTTCACAACTCTTTGCATGGAGAAGCGAGGATTGAATTTCGTCATCTGGGATCTTATAACAATGTAATTTCGAACTGTTTTGAAAAAATAAACCTCATCGCCACTTTTAGTTACTTTAAATTTACGTGCCATTCCATTTTTGTAATCAGGAATAGTAACAATTATGACTTCATGCCTTAATTCATTGCACAGGGTTCACTAAAACGGCACGCTCCAGTAATTCCCATTATCATTACAACCTTCATCATTAAATATACAGATTCGGCAAATAATTAGATTTCGTATTGCTATTCTGTGAGTGAAAGAGAAAGATTTAGAACAACAGAGAGACAATATAGCATTCCCCTTTCTGTAGAGTGTATCGAAATCAATCGAGTCTAGAGTGGTGGGAGTTTTATGGAGGAGAAGTACGCTGTTCTCTTTTGGACATGTAGAAATTTATGTATAAGTGTTGTTTCTGAAACTGCAGTTTGATACGTTGCTTCATTCCTCTTCCTCAATCTTTCCTGCAGCAGCGATAGACAAGAGATATTTGCCTCGAACTTTTTTGTCAGCCCTCGCTATCGCTCGGGCGCAAAATCGTTCTCGACTAGAAATTATCATTTACATCTCTTTCAGTATAAATCACTCGGTGTACAGGGTGTCCCAAATTGGTGTGTTTTGCTGGGTTTCTCGTAAACTAGAAGAGATAGAAGAAAAGCAGTTAAGATGTTATGACTTATTTTTTTGTTAAAGTAACGATAGCCTAATTTAATCTTTAGTAACTCCCTGCAGTGGGAAGATACAGGGCGGTTATTGAAAACTAGCGCACTGAATTTTTTTGTTAGGGGGCTCACTAAGGAAATATAATGCAAACTTATGTTTTTTTTAAATGGGACACCCTATATATTTTAACGTTTTTCGTTTCCTTTTTTAATTTTCATTCACCTGATATGACATACTATATATCTATTTTCAATGGTTGGAGCTATAGTGCAAATAAACCATTTATGGATGTTAAAATAAATATATATATGTCATATCAGGTGGATGAGAATTGAAAAAGGGAAAGGAAAAACGTCAAAATATATAAGGTGTCCCATTCAAAACAACATAAGTTTGCATTATATTTCCTTAGTGAGCCCCCTAATAAGAAAAATCAGTGCGCCACTGAACTCTTTAATATTATATCTATCAAAAGTTTTCATAACGTTTTTTTATATTTTTCTTAATTGAGAAGTTATAGTACCTTGTAGTTTTCGACAGTTTTCAATAATCGCCCTGTATCTTCCAACTGCAGGGAGTTACTAAAGATTTAATTAGGCTATCGTTATTCTAACAAAAAAAAGAAGTCGTAACATCTTGACTGCTTTTCTTCTATCTCTTCTAGTTTACGAGATACCCTGCAAAACACACCAATTTGGGACACCCTGTACAGACCTTAATAAAACTACTCCACCCAATGAGTTATTAAATGATAATAAACGCTGAAAAATAAATGATAAATCCTCTTGGAAACTAATTTTCACTTGGTTTACATCCAAATTCACGACCTGTAATTTTTTTACCCCAATGGAAATTAATCCGTGTGCTGTATAATCTAATAATTTTGTAATATAAAGGATGGAAAACACGGAGTGTAATGAAAGCTTCTTTTGATGTGGTGTGGTCAATAGGAGGCCTTGATTAAAGGAAATAAAATAGTCGAATCTCGCTGGGAGTTACTCCATATTTTGTTTTGTTATTGTCAACTGCTAATTCTCCTGCTTGTTTGGTAGCCGGAGGCTTGTAATACTGTTGCACATACCGAGTATTGCTTTAAAAAAATTAATTGGAGATATATTCAGCACATTTATTCACGAGAGGAAAAGGTTAATTTTTTTTGTTTTGATTCACAGCCATATTTTCAAAAAAGTATAATAGGAAAGGAATGAATGCGACTTTATTTTATAGCTTATATCAAACAACAAATCAAGTACTTCAACTCCGAATCTCCATTAGTTTTATTTAAATTCAATATTGATCACATTACTTTGTTATTTCAATTTTATAAGAATAAGATTTTGTTCTGTAGCAACTTTGTTATCACTTTCTTATTATATTTCAACTTATTTTTATATGACATAAGATGAAACCATTAGATCTGTATATTAGGTATACCATATTTTTCTTATTTGTAGCCTGATGATGGTGATGTTTTACCGAAACTAGTAGCAAGTTGATTGGTCTTACATGGACAAATATATTTTATGGTGGTTCGTCTTACAGTTTCATTGAACCCCTGTTTTCTCAGGTACTTCATATGCTCGAATAGTCACGATGACATGGTTGACTCTGTCAGTAACACCTCCCATTGTTCACTATCCAACAGCACTTTCCGACAAACATTACATATTCCTACCTGGTTAATTTACCTTTTATCTTAGAGCAAGATGTTGATAATCCAGAAGAAGCAGATCGCCTGCGTTGTAAGGGAGGTGAAGTCTGTCCCCATGCTCATTTGCAAAACTTTTAATACCTTCTTCGCCAGTTGGTATTCCCTGGTTTCTGTAAATCACCACATTCCTCACATACCACCGATGGTTTGCAATGGCCCGAAATAATTTCATCATTTTTGTATTCTAGTATATATTTAGGGTCTATAATTTTTTCTTTTTGACTCTTACTTTCCATTTTAATTGGATATACAGATATAAGGGTGTTTCGGTGTCCCTATTTGCTAGTTCATAACTGCTTCACTATCCGACATGATGATAATATTTGCCTTTTATATCTTTTATCACTTTCTTATGGCGTGAATTTCCAATTGAAAACTACGTGGGGTTTTTCCCAAGCTTTAAGAGTGTTTGGTTCCTGGCTCGAACACTCCTATTCCAGTTCCTTTTATTGCTTTTGAGCTGTTTGCGTACCATTAAAGTAATACTTTCGAAGTCTAGTAATGGTATGTGGATCCCATTCCTTCTTGTTGCTTAATGTCGTAACGAATGACTTTGGAAAGCTACACTTTTTCATTATACCATGTTCCAAGTTTTCTGATTTCTAAGCTTACTAATTTCTAACTTAGTCTATATCTTGTTTTTTTCTGTAACACTTTCCACCATCATATCCAGTGGTGTGAGGTTGAGATCACTTCCATGACTGCCGTTGGGCAAATTCTCCTGTGATGCATATACAGGCTAGGCTTTGAATTTTCTCATAGGTTAGTTCTACTACTCCAGGCAATGGCTCCATGAGTGATTATGGCAGACTACATCCAGTTCAGGATTTTTGAGTTCAAACCCCAATTTCTTTATGCATGCAGACTATCAGAGCTTTATATCTAATCTCATCTTCTCACTAATATTAATATGGTGCTAACGCCTTTAAAAACTCATTAGTGTCATATACAGGGTGATACATTTGAAACAACTAAGAAAATAATATAGGTACTTGAGCATATAACATTGAAACTTATTCTGAAATATGGAGCTTGAAGCTTTCTACCATCTTTATAAATAACATTTTTCAATATATTTTATGATAACAGACATACTGAGCTTTATCACAATATTTAATCACCCTGTGTATGTACAAACTAATATTTAAATTAGAGCAAAAGCATTTGTTTCCCTGAACTTTACTATTGTCTGAAACATGAAAAAATTATGACTTCTTATTGACTTTCAACATATATGTAATTACCTTTTCATTTTTTTAAATCGTAAAAAATAACTTCTATTGTTCTATTTCTAACTTCATTTCCATAATTACTATTTTTATTGTAGACTTTCAAAAAGTTACTGGCACAATCAACTCTCTTATTTCATTATTGATGACTATTTATGTTGCATAATTGGTATGTTTAATTTCAATAATGATTGTGACAATAGTCGACTACCTAAGTGGGTCAATCAGTTTTTTGTCACAAATCAAGTAGCAATGGAAGATTGTACGGCAACCGTTTCATGAAGTCGTTAAATCCATAACTAATATTAGATTTATTGAACCGTTATATCTTACGAATCATGAGATTGTATATTTTAATGTAGTTTTCATTGTCGTTTTCTTATGTTTAATGGATAATAGTATTTTATGCAACGATCATGTAATGATAGCCATTAAGACACGAGCATGCTTTGGGACTTTGAGAGTAAAAAACAAATATTACAATTTTTTATAAACCCTTTTATAATTAATTTAACTGAAATAATTAGTTATCCTGGCAATATTCAGTTGGAATTAACCGAACTGCAAAATCATTGTGCCTTAAAAACCTTTTTATTGAAAAAATATCTTCGAAAGCACAAAATTTATCAGAAGAGTTTGCAGATTTATGGAAATTGGTGCCAAAAGAAGACTCCTGCAATAACGGAACAGGCATTGCAGGTCCTATCCAGTTTCGGATCAACATATGTGTGTGAAAAGGTTTTCTCGGATCTTAATTATATTAAAAATAAATACCGCACTTCACTTACGGAGCAACATATTTTTGACCTGTTGTTATTGTCAACATATAATTTAAAACCCAATATAAAAAAATTAGTAGAACAGAAACATTGCCAAAAATCACATTAATTTAAGATACAAGTTTTATTTTTTATTTAGTTTGCAAATGATGCTCTTTGTTTTATATTTTAATAGACACCAAATTTTGTAATACTGAATGTTTTTATCACACAAGTTTTATTAAACGTATAAAATTTTGGCGGATCATTGACGACTTAATTTCATATAAGTTAAAAAAATCGTTAATGGCCCGCCAAAAATTTTTTACCCATCGGTTTGGCCTTACTGTTCAAAAACTTGAGCAGCCTTGGTCTAGATGTTTCACCTAAACAGAATTTGTCGCATTCACAAGGAACTTAAAGAAGATATTATAAATTTTATCTCGAGTGGGTTGTATAAAAAACTCTTGGCCAGACTATGATTGATTGAAAATTAAATTTTCATTAAATATGCACTCATGAGTTCAACGAATAAATTTAATACCAACCTAAAGTATGGAGCTTCCAGAATATACCATTATTATTTTTTAATCAACAACCAAAATATTCACTAGTATTATAAAAATAAGTAGGTACCCTAAATAAAATTTCGACCTACGCCTTTGAGGAAAGGGATCTTATAACCCAATCAACAAAGTAGTATGCCAGTGGCAGGTTCTCATCTACGGATGGGTAGGTAGGTGGATATCCATCAGCGTTCCCTGTCAACGATGCTTGAATGTTTCCTTTACCCACCCTTACCTACCCTTTCTCCTCCTCCTTGTCAATTTCGAATCAGGTGAAAACAGGAAGATTTAAAACTTCCGTTTTGTTGCTACTTTAGCGTTAGGTTACTAGTAAAAGTGAAGAGTTAAAAGGAAAGCTCTTAAGGGTTTCACAGAAAATATAAGGGATACTAGCAATATGTTTAAGCGTATGGACAGGTTTAAATTTAAAGCAATTCAATGAGGGGCAGTTTGAAGAGAGTTTGAGGTTGTTTTATACATTTTCTTTTAGAATATTAGAATAATTTACTTTTCAATTTTGAAGGATCGCGTGTTGTACTTTATACGAGTATTTTGATAATTATTTTACACAATATACTGAGTGGGGCACCACATATGAGATGGAATATTTATTGAAATAACGATATTGAATCACCAAATTAATAGTAGAGTACACGCATATTTCATAATTTCCTTGGATATTAATTTATAATAGTAAATATGATATCAAAAATTACTAATAATAGGAAATAAACCAGTTTCCATTGGAAATTACTCCCAAATTTTAAAATAAAATTCAAATTTCAATGCACTTACCGACCACAACCCGAGGATTTCCGAACGCTACCTATGATACGTGTGATGTCATATCTCTTGTGTTTACTTATGTCAATATTGCCGGTATTACATTAGGTTATGTGTATTTGTGTGTTTATATTGTATTTTAATCAACTATTAATTGTTTCATCGACGTAAAAATATCATTTATATGTTTCTTTGAGACCATTACGTGTTTGTGTGTGCTTTTTTGTATTTCTAAAAGTCATCGTAAAGTGGAAAGTGGTCATAAATATTCGATATTTCCGAGGATATTTTAAAACTTTTGGAAGAATATTTTATTTACTAGTTCAGTGTTCAGTGATGATTCTTTCATATTTTGTGAGTAAAGATATGGCTAGCGAAGGTTTTGTAAAAGCACAAACTGATAACTTGCCCAAAGTAGACTCATTTATGCTGCTTGAATTTATGTCAAACAGCTGCTTTAATGCAGAGGAAATAAGAGGAGTTAAAGCATTATCGTGAGTACGATTTAAACTATGTTTTATTTATATAATATATATTAGTTAAAATCAAAATTTGTCAATAAAATACGAACTCACTATATTTATTGTTGAGATTTTGAACATCAGAGTGAATTTATTGTTATAGGATGTTGTTTATTTCAAATCATAAAGGAGAGAGTATAATAAAGAGAATTTACCTGATTTCGATGAGATTTGGATGAATATTTTATGTATATTGCTTGTATGAAATTAATATGGGTCTTTCTTGTAACCAAATTTCCTCAGCCCATCCCTTTTCGAGGTATCACCTTTAAAAGGTGGTGACCAAAATTAAGTTTTTATTTATTTTTTCTAAAATTTCAGTAAAGCTAGAAACTTGAAATGCTAACTTTACAGGGTGTCCCAGGAGCTCGTACCAAAAACTTGGGAGGTGATAGGAAGAAATAAATGTGAAGGCGCCAATAGGTGAGTGCGACATAAAATTGCCCGTATCTCTTAAGCCGTTAATGTTATCGAGATGTAGCAAGAGGACTTGATATCTCTAAAAATGTTCACAAAAGCCAATTATTGCATTTATAACTGAAAAAAGTTTTACTTACCAAAAAATGGCGCATCCACCATTTAACTTAGTCGATACCTGAGTTCACAAGTATGTTGTAGACTTGTTTATCACGCCAAAAAGTGTGCAATTATGGTGTTTATTAACGGTTAAACTATCACCAATTTCCAATCAGCCATTTGATAATTGTAAATGAAAAACAATTTTTCATTCCCAACTTTAAAGCCCTATAGTTCGTTAACGAAGGGCGTA
The DNA here is from genome assembly GCA_910591675.1 of Galerucella calmariensis. Lineage (NCBI taxonomy): Eukaryota > Metazoa > Arthropoda > Insecta > Coleoptera > Chrysomelidae > Galerucella > Galerucella calmariensis. The sequence continues at coordinate 285,143 of CAJUYG010000182.1, forward strand.
AAGAAAAAATTTTATATGAAATAGCATCATTATTTTTATCCTTTCTATCACCTCCCAAGTTTTCGGTACGAACTCCTGGGTCACCCTGTATAAATGAAATTAGAGAAGGAAACTTAAAATTTACAATATATTTTATTGTTTAAAATGTTTTAACAGTAACTATGTATAGTTAATATAGTATTTTTCGAATTTCATGACAAACTGTCGAACCCAAGTTGAATTATTTCGTAATTTGTTGGCCTCACAACCTCTAAGAGAGTAGGAGATTCATATTCCCGAATAATAACGTGAGCTAGGGTGAGAGTTACTTTATAAATTCAAAATAAAATATAAATAGAGCAAAATAAAATAAAATCATAACATTATATCCAGTCTAAAACGTTTTTTATTTCATTTTTTACTAACTATTTATTTACTGACTACCTAGGTACTTTTTCCGTAAAAAAATACATTTCTACATTTTGGTTGTTCATGAAATAGCGATTGTTCTATCATTAAATGTTCAGCTTCCACCGCCAGCGTTTGCTGCATATCGCACAATGTTCGTTTAATATAATTAAAAATGTAACATTTGTTTATGTTTCGGAATCAATTATTGAACCCAGATGATTAAACTTGAAACAATTCTCTTCAATGTCACTTTGATCCAATAAATATTCTATTTCAATTCATTCCTACAATTGAATGGATGTCAATTTAAAACATCACATCGACAGCGGCCTTATTAATAAAATTAATCGTAGAATAGACTGGCTTTCTATTTAACAGCTATGGAGCGTCGCCGAATTACTTTTTTCCAAAGGGATTATTTAAAAATATTTCATAATTGCACAATATTTCGTTAACTCTGCATCTGTCCTGGGATTCAATAATAAAATTTTTGAACTTCTCATTGTACAGTAACAGTAACAAATCCGTAGTAGGTAAAATTTATTTGCTTAAACATAAACCAATTTTTTTTTGTAAAAAAAATTAATTATTGTAAATTGAACGAACTCTGTTACATTTTTTTTAACTATTTGAAATGATTAATCCTGTTTCTTAAGCTCTACAGCATGAAAATAATGGCTTACAGAAAGCTAGTATTTTATTAAGTAATCTTTTGAATAGACTGAGCGAAATGAGAAATCTAAAGTCATTCAATGGTTTGCTATATGAGTCCAGAGATTTAGCAAAAGGTTGGGGGGTAACAACTGTTTTAAAAAATGAAAGGCGAAAAATAACGAGTTATGCCAAGATTAGAGAATTTCTGCCCCGGAATCATATTTTAAGGTCAATGTATACTATTGTTGTTTAGATATAGGTACATATTAATTTCTCAAACTAAACAAGGATTTCCAAGACTTTGTGACCTGATAACATGCTTAAAGTCTGAAATTCCAAAAATTCATTCCATTAAGAGGATAATAGACGTCACTCTGATTTTCAAAAACTCTTGTCTTTCAATCCGTTGAATATTAAAACTTCAAATTTCAGGGTATAATACTAGAAGTAATTATCTAGGCGGAATGCATGTAAAAAAATCGAAAAATGATGGTATTTCTGAGATACAGTACTCAAATTTCTGAATTATAATTTTTTTTTCAAATACTCATGCAACTCACCTTCAGTCAACACATATAATTCCATTCTCCAAATTTGAGCTCTTAATCTTTTTCCATTTTGATGTAATGAATTTTTGAAAATTTACTACCGGAAGATACTGCCCTCTAGCGACCTACGAAGTTAACTCATGGGATTATTCCTAATGAAATTCAATAGACTTGTAATCCGTTTTTCCGGAGGTGATAGCAGCATGCTTTTTATTCTTGACCCTTCCAGTTACAACTCGAGCTACAACCTCAACATCTGAAAGAAGTTTTTCAAAGTTAAAACTGATAAAAACTTACCTAAGGACTAGCAGACTTGTGACAATTGTCTGAAGAGGCAGAAATTTTAGAAAAACTGAAATCGCCTTGAGCTATAGATGATTTAATACATCAATTTAGCGAAATAAAGGCAAGAAAAGTGTATATTTAATTTGAATTGTTTGGCTAGCTTGATTTCTAGGAAGAAGTGATAATCAATACATAAATAATTTTGTTTCTTTTCATTTGGGCCCCCAACTAATTCTGATACTGCACACTACGCCACTGCACTATTGGAAGGTGAAAGAACAATTTCATCAAAAAACTAACTTTGTCTGTAGATTAACGTTTTAACTGGAAAGACGACGCGGATATAAATTTTTGAAAAAATGACGAATTTTCCAGTTTTTACAATATTTTCGATAAGGGGAATCTATCGGCAGCGATTTGACAAAATATCGAAGTATTTTTGGCAAAGAATTTTAAGGTAATGGATGTATTGAAAATTAAGAAAAAAATATATCATGTAGATCAATCTTGAACTTAGAGTTCTCATCGAATAAAAACTTTGAAATGATAACCAAATTTTTTTGAAAAAAATACGAACCATGAGGTAATTACACATATTAAACAAAGTTTGAGCCCTTGTAAAGAATTAAATATGGATTAAATTGAAAAACTAATTGATAAGAAGTCTAATTTGAAGCTTTATAAATACTATATAAAAATCTCAGAATCCTCAAATTACTTATGACCGTACAATTCCTTATTGAAATTCGGAAATTCGGTTGCTACCACTAAAATATCGGATAAAAATCCATCTCTCGCTTTTCTATCCTTCTATGACTCTGCTTCGGTAGTCGCGTGCCGTTCCATTGTTGATACAACGCTCGCCGGTCTCGGCGGTCTCCCAGTTCAGTATTGACGAAGCTTATAGAGTAGTACGTGAACCAAAATCCGCTTGGACCGCTTGGCTACCTACATGTTGCGGAGCTTTCATATTTCTAATAAAATTTTCGTTATGTGAACTTAAACGTGAGGACGTAGGGAAACAAAAAAATATACAAAGCATAATTGTGCAAGGTCGAATTTGGTAGATGCCCCTTAAAGAAATGCGTTGTATTCGTATTTTTATGGTCTACAATTAATCCTTTGACACCATTGCGATAACTGGATAAGCTTCGTGTTATTAACAAAAACTAAAAAAATTAGGTGTTTCCTACGACCCTGCGTTTTAACCCATTTTCCCGCACGCATTTAAGTTTTGAAAGTGTCACTTTCCCGCACTAGTGCAAATTTTGACCTTATTAGATAGTTTTTCACTTCGGAAGTTATAACCATTAGTAAAAGAGGTAAATAAATATTTACGAATTACTTATAATAAATAAAATTATTTCATCTACAAATGACTTGAAACCGTTGCCGTCACAATCATCGTCATCTTTATGCGATCTGCAACCGATGCCTCATCGACGTCATCTACTTACCAGTTACACCAAGTAACTCCACTGAACCAGCCATTTTAATTAATTCACAGAATGCAACAAATTGTGTTCTTAATAATAATATTTATAATGATTAGTGGTTTTTAGTTAAAGTTTTCCATCTGCACGTATGTCGAAATTAAATAATTTTTGAAAAATGGGTTGGTATACTTTTTTGTATATACGGTCGTAGAAAAAAAAAGTTCCTAACTCCTGCGTAAAGTGTCTTTCCCGCACTTGGCGGCTTACTGCAGGAAAATAACTATTTTTTTCGTTTTACACGTTAATTACAATTTCGTTAACGACATTTGCGAGACGAAAATTTATCAGGCTCATACTACGTGTTGTAGAACTTAATAATGAGATAATTGCAGATTCGACGATAATTGGTAAGAAAAGTCATGATTGCTTCCTCGTTTTTTACAAAAAAAAAACATTTCATTAGGTATAAATATCTCAGCATAAAATTTAATAAAGTCCATAATAAAACTTTACTGTCTAATGTTTTTGTCGACTATAATTAGTTTAAATTTGTTAATCTTGCTAATAGTTTTATACATCTTGCTATCTTGTACAATCTCGACTCGGATTCACTTCTTTTTTGTATGTGTTATGTTGAGCGGGACTTAGTGACTCGTAATTGGCTATATTTCATTATTAGTGTGACGTTAGAATGAGGCGCTTGGAAAATTTATTCTACCAGAAATTCCTCATTTTCATCATCGCCGACTTCTGTGCGATGTATTTGTGTAAGGAATTTCCAGTTCGGACAATTTTATGTTTCAAATACTTGATTGCATTTGAATTATTAAGTTTTTTTTTGTTAAAAGTAGTGATCAAAATTATAGTCGGAGAAATTCCCAAGTCTTTTTTTACATTCTCTGATATTTACATATTTAAAAATTTATTAAACAATAAGTTACTAGATTTGGGCATGTCGTAAATTGATATTAATTGGCATTAAAACTTGAATTAGACCCAGAAAGTAAGAATATTGAACGAAAAAGTTTGGGTAACTGAATTTTATTTTTGTAAACAAAAGTATATCTAGTATAGACTGCTTTTCTGAATTCTTGAGAGGATCCCAATGGAGCTTGCGATGCAGCTTGCAAAAACATCTTGGAACACGTGAAGCAGTTTTCCATCCTATAACTTTTTCAGATTTGATCGCACAAAAAAATTGCGGATATTAAAATTGTAGGGAATTTTATACCCTTGTAACGTTATATTTGGCCACTGTCATTGGAATATTTAAATATCTACCGCACGGCGAGTAGCCAGCTTTTTTTCCTTACCAACATGTGATTCTCGTCGAGAACCTGTAGCACCGATCACCGCTGAAAGGCAAATTTTTACATTTAATGTGCGACGGATAATCTCCGTTGGTGAGGATCAGTATACACTGATATTGGTCAAATATTTCAATTCTTCTCTCCTATAGAGAGAGAAATTAAGAACACACTACCAATATGTAAATTCTTTCTCGAAGCGGAGCATGTGAACAGGAAAGGGATACGTTACGTATGTCCATGGCTCATCGCATGGTTCAATTTAATAGCCAGTAGTAAAAATAAGCTTTCTTTCTCCTGTGAACCATGAACCGATAAGTTTAATTTGAATTTCTTGTGAGAGGTTTACCTCCAACTTTTTTTTTTCTAAAGTGCATTCAATGTGAATGGTAAGTTGCATTTACGTATATGCTTTTCATTTCTGTTTCTTGCTTTACATTTTTTCGCCTTCGGTGATTGAAATAAGTAATAAAATAAAATTGAGTTTTTATGTTATTTAGATATTGTCTCTTTAATGAATGGAAATAAATAAGATTTCCTTAATAGTATCATATCGTATCATATCACATTTTTTTAATGCTTCTTTTATTGTTTTTCAATAGTGAAATACAGGATATTTTTTTCATGAACCACGTTCTTAAATGATTTTCTGTAACCAATTGTTAACCGAATTACTGCAGATATCCTGAATTTTACATAGAAAAAATGTAACTATTGCTGATACACTGTATCTTTCCTGGCACTTTGTACCTGCCACTTTGTACCTGCCACTTTGGACCTGCCACTTTGGACCTGCCACTTTGGACCTGCCACTTTGTACCTGCCAGTTTGTACGTGACATATCGGACGAAATTATTTCAATTAATCAGACCCTTACTTCATAGAATTCATTCATTATACAATAATTATAATTAAAATCAATAACAATTCAGATGATGATCTTGTAGTTCCCTTCCTTTATTAACAGCTCCTTTTCCAAATTGAGTTTTTCTGAAGTTTTTTCTCTTACTTCCCAATCCTGCAAAATAAGTCTTCTTTTCCCTATCATTTGACATAGAACAACATACTATCATTGTTTTTCATACCAACGTAACAAAAGTTAATACAATTTCATAAGTTATCTGACCATTAGTAAAATGATGATTGTGAAACTGGCTGTTAGTCTCATAAAAATATGAATACAAACTTCTTTTGTTTGTATCATTCATCTTCAATCATTGTAATACCGTATTAGATTATCGACCAAATTTCATACGATATTATTATCAAAATACACTGTAACTTGACAAACAACCACAAAAAACTTTATGAGATATCCATACTGGCGAAAAAAGTAAATAATATCATCGGATACTTCTTGTTCAATTGTCCCTTTTTGAGACACCCTCCCAAAACATAATATCGAGTTTCAATAATTACGATCCTCTCAACTTTTCCCTACTTTACTTTTATCTCATGGTTCGAGTACTATGAAGGACCAGAAAGCAACAAGAATTTATTTCAGTCAATAATGAACAGGATCGGAATTGGCAGATTAAATTACAAAACAATGGAAACCATTCTGAACATTTCCTAATTTAATTAACATTTTTGTAGACATTTAACACTTTTTAAAATAAAATTTTCAGCTTTATTGTTACATCCCATATAATTATGACTTACACCATTGGAAAGCATTTCTATCGTTCTTTCCAACGACGTATCACAAGTAGGGTTCATCTCTATTGCGCCAACAATATTTTTAAATGTCTGTGGGAAAATTTTAACCATTCTTTTTTGCTTTTTGCTAGCGCATTTGTCGCTAACCATGCTGTTTCTCGCTTATACCCTTTGTTTTTACCTATTACTCCAGCCTATGTTAGTTGTTTCTGTTGTTTCCGTCTTTACCTAGCTCTATGTGTCTTGTACTGACATATTTGTTCAACAGTCCTCTATTTATTCTTTCTTTAAAGATTCCTCCACCAGCTGATCTATCGATTTTTAATAATTTCCAAAATTGGGGTTATTTCTATAGGTCTTTTCTTATGTTCGCTTTTATTATTTTGCCTAGTTTTTTTTCGTGACACCCCTGGGTCTATTGAGATACTTTATTTTGACTGCCTGAATTTGACTCTTTTGCTGCCATGCGAGCAACCATGATTCACGACCCAATATTGGATTGCACTGAATATAGTTTTATTAACATATGCATTTACCTTTTTATAGGTATATTTTTGTTTATAAATAACCTGTTCAATGCCTAATGCCATTTTTTCATCCTGTTTTCCGCTCTCTCCAATGTCCACTCCTGACCATTTGAAGCTTTCCACCTGTTCGATATTTATTCAATCTATGTATTTCTATATTTATTTTTTCTACCATCTCAGTTTATCTGAATTACCTTTGTTTTACTTTTGTTCATGCTCATCCATATTCTTTCAAAGTTGTATTTCTCTGTGGTAGGTTTTCTTATTTTTCTTTCATTACAAATGAATCGTCTGTTAACACTTCTTCACCGATGTTTTTACTTGGTAAATATCTTTACCGTATCTGTAGCTTTTTCATCTTTTTTTATTGTTTGATCTATAAATACAATAACCAATAGTCCACTTAATCCCTCTACCTGTCCTACTCCTTTTGCTATTTCAAAATAATTTTTCTTAGTTATGTTTTCTATTTATTTCCTCTATTTTTTTGCCACTCGTGGTACCTGATTAAAATCATGTTACTGTTCAAAGAAACCAAACCAACTGTGAAGAAGTAATCTTGTTTGCTTCAATAACGCAGCTCACCCAAAATTAAACGTAGTCTTATAGTAGATGGAGTTTGTGTAGAGTAGATGGAGTCACTTCCTAACTAGCCTCGTACCCACTCCTAACACCAATTTAGTCCCAGCACACAAAAAATTTATTTTTCAATATAATTTCTACAGAATAGGGCATTTTTCAATAATTTAAAAGGTTTAAATTAGTTTCTACATCCAAATAAATCACCGTATTAAGGGAGACGACAGTCGAGCGTTTTGAGATAAAAATACTTTGACATAATCAACCCTCTCTTTCAGTTTAAAAAAATTATCCCCCTGCCAGTTGAGTCTCCTGGAGTTTTTCTTTGGCTAATTCAACAAAGTGGCGTTTGAAAAATGGATGTCAACATTAAGAGCTATGAAGATTAACTTAAACCTGTTATGATAATGATTTCGTACTAGAGATGCTGAGAAGAAAAGAGAGAAAAATTTGCACACTGAGTCATTGATTTTAACCTATTGAAAGAAGACTGCTGAAAGCGTTCAATGTAAACAATAAAGTATGCTCGCTGGAAAGTAGTGATGAGCAATGCAATCCGAGTCATTTCTTGCTTATTCGGTTTACTCGAAGCATGCTATCTGTCTGTCTGTCTGTCTAAGTGTACATGAAGTGTACTCATATTTGTCATCAAAAACCAAAGGATGAATAAGTTCGTCAAATAACCCGGAAAGCTAATATATGTTTTGGTGTTTTTGTACATTTGTATTCAGTAAAAAATTCAAATTTTAGAGATGCAAAATTGGCGTATTTTAATATTCTGCAAACACACACACATACACAAAGGAGAGGTAGAGATTTGCAAATAATAAAGTCCCTGAAAACAACCGCACATCGTTTGATGTGGAACTGGTCAATAGAAAGTCTTGATTACATAAAATAAAACAGTCGACGGCAGAAACGGTTTATACGATCATTTTTCCTTTTTTTATTTCATCTTCTTTTTTAATTACTAATTTTCATCCTTGCTCGTTTGTTAGCGCATAACATTTTCTGTTCAAAAATCGGGATTAGGGTATAAGAATATAATCAGTGTGCAAACGATAAATGGCCGCCCCCTATCACCCTTACACAAAATAATACGGTGATAAAAGTTAGATAAAAATTAGCATTGTTTCCCCTACCCCTTGCCCCTGTAACGGCATGTTTTATAACAAATTTTTATAAAAACACCTTTCGAAAAGTAAACCGTTCACTAAAAAGCAACATACACTTCTCGGCTAAGTGCCCCGACAGACAATGAATTACACTTCTACACTGGTAATGCAAAGTGCAGAATAAACATAAACAAAATTTCTTTCAATTGAGTGAATTACAATGCAGAGACGTCATCTTCACTTCTTAAACCTCAACCTGTGAAGATTAGAATGGTATGCCTAAATGCTTTTCCACTACGATCTTCGCACATCTACTGTTACTTATTACTAGAGTTCATATGCCAAACATCAGGCCCTCCATACACTGGGAGGAGTTGTGCTTTTTTCTCCTCTGTCATCAAAAAAGTCAACCCAGTCAGGCTTTCGCAGTATCTTGGCAAATCCAGCATTTGGTTGTGCCTACGAATCCGATGTTGTTCATGTGTTTATTGTGTCTTAAGTGCCCTGTCATGAACCCAACCAGAATCCTGGTTGTTTGCTTACTCTGGCTTCGTAGAGCTCCATGCGCTTTCACAGAAAGTGCTGTATTGCTGTAGCTTCTGCTTGAAATATTCTTACGTGTTTGTCTTACCTTTGGTTTGGCTTTGTCTGCTTATGGGCTCTGGACAATCTAATGGAGACTTATGTGGCTTG
>CAJUYG010000182.1:294345-317071 GCA_910591675.1 Galerucella calmariensis
TCGATATGGTCTGCTTATGGGCTCTGGACAATCTAATGGAGACTTATCTGACTTCGCTTTGTTTCTGGATGAGCAGTGGCGATAGGTTCACTAGGATTTATAATGTGGCTGTTGGGATTGTTCTCACATCCTACGTTATAGTCTGCTCATGTGCTCTGGACAATCTAATGGAGACTTATTTGGCTTCGCCTTGTTTCTTGGTGTGTAGAGCCGGTAGTTTTGCCAAGATTTGTAATGTGGCTGTTGGAATTGGTCAAACATCTTACAATATAGTCTGCTTATGGGATCTGGACAATCTAATAGAGACTTATCTGGCTTCGCCTTGTTATTGGGCGTGTAGGGGCGGTAGGTTCACCAAGATTTATAATGTGGCTGTTGGAATTGGTCTCATCTGTGAAGTACCGCATGGTTTGATAATTGACCTAAGAATGTCCCGTATTAAAGATAGTGCTTTGGCCGTTTATTAATATTGTAGCACATTGTATGATGAAAATATCAATCCATTTTTCCGCTCACTGAAATTTAACCTAAAATATGTAGATACTTTGCATATGGAACTTATCTGAGACAGTCGAAAAATATTCCTATTATTTAGATAAATATCGTGTTTACAAATAGTAAATCCATAGTATTTATCATTTCGATAAGAAAAACAGATAAATAAAACGTATAACCTTTTCTTGTATGTTTTCAATTTGTCTTCTATTTCGTAGTTCTCCTATCGCCGTTAATATCTGGATCATAAAAAACCACAAACAATTATCGCATGTAAACATTTCTACACATTTTCTATTTTTATGCTTGTCTTTTTTTGTGTAAATAAGTACCCACATCTATAAAGGAGGCGCCTCGATTTAGACCTTTTATGGGAACATTTGTGGCATATGTGGGATATTAATTATTTTAGTATTCCGGGCCCTAGTTTTGAATGATAAACGAGACAGAGGCGTCACATAAGGAATAGGAAACTGACATCTTCGAAATTAATGACCGCTATAGAAGAGTCGTTAACGTTTTGGTATGGTGGAAAATGATTATGTGCATAGCAAGATTTTTTGTTTAACCATTGAGAATGTCTAGAAATAGTTATCGTTTTGATTTATTTGTCTAATTGCTACCATTTATTTTGAACTGTCGATCTGTTATTCTTTCTATTTCTATTTAAATGTCTGTGACTCGACTACTATAACTTCAATAGGTTTTGTTTTAAAGGCAGCTTGACAAGGTGCAATACAGGGAGTCGTGAGGAAATGTACATACTTTTACTTCGTATGGAGGAGCCTATGGGGAATGTCAAATGGCCATTAAAAAGTATCTGTTCCCATATTTTGATCATAACTTTTGAGATTTGTCTCATATTTTGCTAAAACGTTATCACCTAATCAACTAATTTATTCAAACTAGAAAAAAAAAATGGGAGCTGGTCCCTGAATATGGTTTTTTCATCCAAAGTACACAAATAGATAACAGTGAGCTATAAAGTTCCAAAAAAATCTAGAAACATACGTATTTGTTGGGAGAGTTTCTTAAGAGTAAACCTAATAAAAATGACATAAAATAGTTATTTATGTATCAAGGGTAAATGATGATGCCCTGAGGGCGATTGTCTCGCAAGGTCGAGGACCTCTGGCACGAGGGTTCGTGAGTCGCTCGAGGGTATATGTCTGTTAGTACCCGTGGTACATACAAACTTTTATGTCATACCAGTTCGTTTTGAATGATAAATATCATGTTTAAATTTGCTGTAGGAAATTTAGTTATCAGCGGAACCTTCCAGAAATGCCAATTATATGTAAATACAGCCAAATAATATATAAACGTAAATTTAAATTTTGTTAACAATTTAATCGAAATCTTAGAAAATTTTAGAAAAAAAATAATTCACAAACGCACCTCAAGAAGCGTTAACCCCGTTAACCCCATCGTCTGACTGACAAGTACACTGTCAGTTTTTGATATATTATGAACGTACTCGTTATGTCATCAGTCATTTTTGGTTGAGCGCGAATTTTAAACTAATGGCATTTTTATGCAAATGATTTTATCTTGATAGGTAATTTCAAGCAGCAAATATGTTAAAGACAATCTCCTGGGTATACAAAAGTATGTTGCACAAGTTTTTGTTGAACTAATATTCCTGAATTTTCTAAATATTTGAATTTGGCCATTATTGTCCTAGGTTGATAAAATAATAGAAAAGTTCACCTTCTCAGTTGGCTAGAAGAAGCAATAATTGTTAATTTCACAGCTATTTTTGGCGTCTTAATGCCAGCGTGAGCCATAATGTGTAATACATTATGTGGATGGTATCTAAGGTTTAAAAACACAATAATGTACTTGTAATGTATATTCGGCTGAGATAGAAACCAAAAAGTTGAAAATACTGCCGAAAAATGTTTTTTTGCATTCTTGCAAACCCTCTAATCTACATTAGAAGCTCAAAATTTAGATGAATATGTTTCAAACTAGTTCAAGAAAGACCCCAGAGTAAGTTTTCGAAAATGGCTAGGTGCCCAAATCAACACTGTTGATCGTCTACGACCTTTGTATTAAGTTCAAATATTTGAAAATAACATTGGAGATAAAATATCTGAATGAAACATTTATAACTAAAAATTCCTTATCTACCTCTCAGTGCGTATTATTTTTTTCGCTTCCAAAGCGTGGATATATACTGATATCAATCGTACCTAAGTTGATCCCTAAATACCACGCAGTCATTTACGCTCGAAAAAAAAAACATGAAAAAGACACCAAATGTAATAAAAGGGTGTAAAAAACCCTTTCTGAAGTTAGAAAAGCAGCTTCGAATCCTTTTGTATGGAAATTTGTAGTCGTTGCTAACGGTCTTCTACCCAAACCAACACAAACAGTGGTGTACGCTGAATTTAACTGAAAAGGGTTCTTGGTATAGTTGAAATAATACCCTTCTTGGTGTGCGTCATCGATTGTTAATCTCCTTCTAACACATTACGTAGGAAGAAATGGAGAAAAAGGCAGGTCTGTGATTAATCCCAAACAAAATATCACTATAATGAACCGTTTAAATGTATTACAAACGTTAAATTTGATTGGTTGATGTTTAGATTACGCTCAAGCTCAACCTATCAATCGAGAGTTTCAAATACTATGAAGGCGTTACTTTCGTAGCGGCAATAAGTGCACTGACAGTTCTTGACAGGTCTGTACTTTGTTGTTTACGGTCAATTATTATTTATGAAAAGTGAATATTAATCTTATTGTTTTATTTATATGAATAATACAAAAATATGCATGAATACACGGAAAAACATCAGTATTTTGAAAGTTCTCAAGTATTTTCAGTTAGAAAAAGAAGCTGGTAATTATTAATTGCATAGCCTTTTCAATTTGGCTAAATACAATCCTGATGATCTTATTTATCAAATTTAAAGTTAGCTATATGTCAAAATAGCAAATAAAATAAACGACATGCTGAAAACTCGGATATACGTCACAATCGATGACGCACACCAAGAAGGGTATTATTTTAACTATACATAACTTTTTCCATGTACAATGCTTAGGAAAGCTCAATGTCAACAAGATGAGAACAATATAGTCAGTTACTGTTGATTCCAGGGCACACTAGAATAGAGGACTGAAACACTCTTTTTGGGACTGGAAACCTTTTGCAGTATCAGTTTCAATGTAATATTGGAAGAAATAGGCAAAGCCGAAAAAGAGAAGATCTGAATATTGGAAAGATCTAGTGGGGCTAGACAATCAAGCATTCAAGAAGTTGAAAGGATGGAAAGAAAACACCATTCAGTTGTCATCTTTACAGTCAGCCAAGATATCAATTCTAAGCTATTATGGAATTGCGTGTCTTAAAACGCACTCAGGTCACCTGGCTACCAGGAATCAAGGGTCATAAGCAACGATTCTGCCACCTAGAGGAGGAAACTGCAATGCCAATGCGACTGTCTGTCGAATGAGCGGCTTCTTGTACATTTCTGTTTTAAGCTATAACTTTCCTTAAACTCAGAATTTACAGTTTGGAGTGGAAATGTATAAAAACAGTTTAAGGTGGAATGTATGGAAATTGCAGCTTAAAATAGGAATGCAAGGAAACCCACAGTTCTTTCTGAGAATTTAAGGAAATTGTAATTTTGAATTGTGTATTTTTACAGATCCATTTTAAAATTTTGCAGTTCAAACTTGGAATTCAACAGAATGTGAATAAATTTACAGTTTCAAGTACAAATTTAAGAAAACAAACAGTTTCAAGTATATATATAAAGAAACTAACAGTTTAGAATAGAAATGTGAGGAAACTTACAGCTTATACTGGAATTTAACTAAACTTGGAGGAAGGTCGCCCAATTTTGGATAGTTGCCTAATTTTGGATACTGCATTATCTGAAAATAGCTCAACAGTTTGCTGTACTCAGTACTTGAGTCCACGAAACAAAAGATTCCTTCTATAAAATCATTGTGTGAAAACCAGATTGGGAGTGCTTTGTTTACCCGGCTGAAAGTTGTTAAAAAAGGGTAACTATTGACAGTGGGAACGTGAAATATGGCACAGACACATAAGAATAGTTGTAGAATAAGTTGAAGTATTTGCATCGAAGTTCTTATTCAAACATTCTTCTCTTTTAAACACATAACCTTGAACATGGAGGCTGCCCAATTATGGATAGGAAGGGTGTCCTGTAATTGGATATCCAAAATTGGGAACCCAAAGTATGGGCCTAAAGGTTATTCATCTTCTTATTCTTTGCAGCAAAAGAAAGGAGACCCACATAAATGTGCAGGTAGTGACAAAAGAAAAAAGTTTACGTGTGTGGCTTTTGCCTTGAAAAGTAGACAAATTTTAAATATAGAATTAAATAGCTTTTACCGTTTGCAGGGGAAATGTGAGTTTAAACTGAGCTTGGTTCAACTAAATAGTTCAGTTTAAAGTAGGAGTTATTGAAAACCCACAGCTTAAACTGAAAATGTATAGATTGTATTTCATTTATTTTCAGTTTAAACTGGAAATGTATTAAAACTTACAGCTTAAACTGATTATTTCACTCAATACAAAATACGCGCCTTCGATTGGTTTAAATATGAGGAGTGATATCTGAAAACACCATGTTTTCGATTTTGTATTTTGGCTCCTGATTGGATACATGCAATTTTCCTATCTGTGTGTTTCGCGTTGTCATTAGTTGTTTTATTCGATATTAAAAATCTATTGACTTACAGAATATGTCAAATTATTGAAGAAACGTCAGAATCATTGTATCAAGAAATAATCTTGACAAATACAACTCGTGTAATTAATGATTATCGAAAATTTCTCCTCTTTTTCGAAACAAATTGTTGTTTTAGGAAACCACACTCGCGCTTACGCGCTCGTGCTGTTTCCAAACAACAATTTGTTTCTCAAAATCGAAGAAATTTGTATTTCGATAATCATTAACACACTTGTTGTATTATTATCGATTATCCAATTTAAATTGCAGATTTAACAGTAAATTAGTTGGAGGATTCACAGTTTAAATGACGGATCAATGTTTTATGAAAATTAAATGTTGCATGGCTTTTCTACGCATTTGTGACATATAAAATAAGGTATTTTGTATAAAACCCCAATTATTGTTTAATTCTCTGTACTATTAATTGAAAAGCGAAATTTTCTTATAATCTTGATAATAGAAAGGAATTTTGGCCGATGGTGTGATATTCCTAATCCCTGCAAAACAAGCTAGTCGCGCCCTAGTCTCAAACACAAACAAGGGTTAATTTAAAATTCAGCGTAGCGGCTTGTGGTGCTAACTTGTAAATGTAACACCCTTAATTTCGTCTTATCTACCTCTATAATTCAATCGTATAACCGTCTTATCTCTATTTGCATAAAATAATTAACAATACTGCACAAATGTATACGAAACGACAACAACGTAGAGGTAGGTGTACGGTGCGGATGGTGTGCCACACCGTAGGACGCGCCTTTGAAGACAGACTCGTGTAAAATATTTTCGTGAGACATGAAATTTTATTCTTTACAACCAGGTGTTTCCTTTATTGTCGGTATGAAAGGTGTTCGTACTTTTATTGTCTGTATAAAATCATTTTGTTCGTAAAGGGGATTTATTTTATAAATTATTTGAATTGAGGTTTCAGTTATGGTGTATTTTATAAAAAATGAGATTTTTTTAGTAAATATACAAAACATTACAATATCCATACATATCCATTTATAACGCAACTTTTAAACTCTATTTTTATCCACTTTAAACGCTCGTATTAATTCTTAAGTTTGCATACTTGTTAAGGACCTATGACAATACAGTATAGTCACAGATTATAAAGAGAACAGATACGAATCCCGGTAAAACATCAAACGATGCCAGCTTAAAATATTTTCTAAATTTCTTACCAAATTGCAGTGTTGACTCGGGGACAATAACAATTTCTAGTGCCGGATCTAGTTTTTTTGGAAGTTTCCACTAAATCTTTAAAGCTGCGCCATGAATTAAAACAATAATCATAATCGAATATATATTTATGTATTTATGAAATACCTATATGTACATTCCTATGATTTGTTATAAATAGTAATTTCTCTTGGGAGAACGCACCACAAGAAGCGTTTACCCCGTCGTCTGAGTGACAAGTACACTGTCTGTTTTCGCTCCATGGATTATGAACGTATTCCTTATGTCATCAGTCATTTTTGGTTGGGCGCGAATTTTAAACTAATGGCATTTTTATTAAAATAATGTTAACTTGATAGGTAATTTCAGGAGCGGGTAAACATACAACACGGCTCCACCCACCACGTCAAATTTAGTAGTTGAGGTGCGCATGCGTCCAAGCAGCCTTTAACCTTCTATTCGATGTGACTGAATGTGAGCCGATTAGCGCAGTTGTTAGGGTATTGAGCTTACAACTCAGAGGTCGTAGGTTAGAAACCCGGTTAGGTGCTGGTTTTTTTTTTAGTTTTTTATTTCTTATTTTCTGATATTTCTATACATAGTTACACTTTGATCAACCGGGATTGGGCCTGGGTCTTCTTGTTTTTTTTTAGTTTTATATTTCTGATATTTACATATTTATTTCAATATTGGATTAGGTGCTGGGTTTTTTTGTTTTTTTTTAGTTTTTTTATTTCTTATTTTTTGATATTTCTATACATAGTTACAATTTGAACAACCGGGTTCGGGCCTGGTTTTTCTTGTTTTCTTTTTAGTTTTATATTTCTGATATTTACATATTTATTTCAATATTGTTATGTTACTACCAAATTTGGCAAAGTCTTGAGTCATGCGAAGTTGAAGGAGCCGTGTTGTATGTTTACCCGCTCCTGGTAATTTCAAGCAGCAAATATGTTAAAGACAATCTCCTGGGTATACAAAATTATGTTGCACAAGTTTTTGTTGAACTAACTATCCCTGGATTCTCGAAATATTTGAATTTGTCTATTATTGACCTAGGTTAATAATAGAAAATTATTAATAACTAATAGAGAACTTCAACATCTCAGTTGCTAGAAGAAGCAATAATTGTCAACTTCATTTTTATTAGGTATTGTTTAGTTATACTGCTATGTCCAATTCTAAGCCTTATTGTCTTGCCAATATACTATTATGCAACGTGAACTGCAGATATAAAATATTCAAACTCTACTAGACGTGGAATTCTCCTCTAAAACTATGGTATACCTGTAATGACGTGTTCGATAAAGTGAAAATTTGCAAACTCATTTTAGTTATTTGCATAAAAATCTAGTCATAGGGAACAAATAGCTTTTCCGCTAAAAAGATATTATTTTTTCGTTGAAAAATGACAAGTATGCATGATCTCCGAAGATAAAATTGCAACACGTGTACCGCATGTGTAACATATGACTGATATAACTGATACGATGCCGGGTTTCCCTGTAGTTTTATGAGCGAAATTTGGAAATGTAGGCACCTATCTTCTGCCGTACAGGACCAACCAGATCCGGACTTACAACTATTTTACTATAAAAATGTATGGAGAGAGAATTCGTTGGAGATTCCACAATGAAAAAAATTCAGTGATTAGAACAATCAGAACTTTAAATACAATAGAGGAAAAGTTAGGGGACCGGTCTGAAATGAAAATAGAGATTTTATTAATTTCACTAGCAACATTGGGACGAATCTTTTCTATCAACGACGTGAAGTGAATGTTGCAGTTCTGTTATTATCAGCGAAACAATTGAGGATGATACAACTTGGAAGAATAAGAGGTTTTTCAAAGACAAGACAACTTGGGCTGACCGTGCCTTGTTCGTTGCTGGTCGACTCGCCCCTGGCCCGGTTCTTCATGTCATGTATAAGGAGAACTATTCCAATTTGTTGTGTCAAAAAGTGAGGGCGCTAGTATATGACATATTATGCCAACCATCTCACGAAAGAACAATAACAGCCAATAATAAGCCTTGTATGAACAATTTTTTGGATGAGAAATCCAGTTACCGACCTGGTGATTGGACACTGCCCCAAAGGGAAATGGAAAAGTTAGTGAACCTCTGTGCAGAAAATGTAACTAGCATCTTCAGTTAAAACTCACAAAAGCCAGACCGAAGCAGGACAGGTGAAAATACAACCATAGGAACAACTCAAAATTTCCACAGTCAAACGAAGTTTCTGGAATAGAAGTAGATCATAAGGGAAATGGTAGAAAGATTTGGTTCAAGTGTCTGAGCTGTTAAGCTATCCCGAGATCACAAGTTGTTAATTATGAAAGTATTTCATTTTTGGGAATCTGGACTGGCATTCTGTAACAAAGTAGCCATAAAAATTCCTTTCTTATCGCTATTTCGTACTCTGTAATTGAGTTCGTTCGTTTCCGAGCCTAGCTGAACATGAGCGAAGCGAATGATAGCGACAATATTAATATGCGTATCCTATTAAACTGTTTTATTTTGTTTATATATATATAGCACGAAGCAATCTTGCATAATATCTATTTTGAATAGTTAGTCTCAATTCCGGCCCTGAAACATGGCACGTACACAGACACGGGTAAGGGTGGATCTCGCGTTAAAACATCAAAAAAGGGCATGTCAATCATGTAATATTGAATTCAGACAGTGCAAATTTTCCTACGCTATGCTCTATGTATAATAGTAGTAGGTAGACGAGCGTTGAATGGAATTTTAAAATTGTAGATGTATGACATATTCCGATCATATCGTATCCCGCTTTATATTTGTTGTTCGATTTTTCACTATAAAAATTTTAGTGTTTTATTTTTAAACGAAAGTATTCATTTTACCGTAATTTAATTTAGTAAACGTTGTCTGTTTATGGCACTTATCAAAGGTGATCGGATGAGTTTAGTGAATGAAACAAAACATAATTATGTATTCGTTATTTCCTAGTTTTTAAAATGTTTTGCCACACTTTGGATAATTTGTTTTGTAACGATTTTATGGATAGTTATTAATAATAAATTAATCAACAATAAATACTTACATAAAAAATTATGTAATAAATTAAATTGAAAAAAAAAATTAATAATAAATATATTTATTTTATTACATAATTTTCTCTTACAAGAGCAGGTTCTTCACCAGAAATGATACATTTGATATATAATGATATAATGATATATTTATTTGTATGTTATTATTTTAACACTATTTAGAATCATTTATTTATGAAATATTATTTATTAATAGAAATTTTATTCATTACCCTGTAGGTATTTTATTTTCCATTTGAAATTATTTATTATTATTCAACCAATATGTAAACAATTCCAACTTATTTCTTGTACTTGTACTGTATATAATTTGTTCCATTTTAAATTATTTTATTTTCATAAATAATCGAAAATATTATTATATTATTTTATATATGAATGTATATAATGATCAATTGAATTTTTGTTATTATGAATTTTACTTTATATATTTATATTAACTGTATAATGATGCAAACTGCCGTATAACTTTTATTTTTGAAGGTGGGATATCAACATGAAAATGGCTTCCTTCGTCTATAAAATTTTCAACTGGAAGAAATGTTAATTCTGCTTTTCTGCATGCTACTGCCATTCTAATTATCATTGCAACCTTAGCCATTAAGTATTCTTTGTCATCAGTTTCCACTAAAAATTTGGCAAAATCTTCTTTAATAAAAACTTTTGACTTTTCAGAACTGTACCCGTCCGCTTGCCTTTTAATATATGCTACCAAATTCGTATATTTTTTAATATCAATATTCCTTTTCAGATTTAGTTCAGACCTTAACATTGAGTAAAGTGTCCATAATGTGGAAACTTTTAGATCTTTCTTACCCTCAAAATATGCAAGTAAAACTTTCTTATTAACATGTTTAATTTTCTTCTCATCACACCACGTAACAAATTTTTCGTATGCCAAATCATAAACTTCCTTTGACTTTTTGGGAATTACTGATAATACCTAGAGCATTACCTGCTGCCTCTTCAATATCGCTTGGTAGCTCTTCAGAACTTGAATCACTCATTTTAAAAAAATAAAACTAAAAATATATCAATCTCGCTAAATTCCTTCCGTCTATATAGACTTTTTTACAAAATGTCAAACTGACAACTAACATGAAGTAACAGCAATAAACTAAATTTATGTTTTCCAAATTTTTATCAATTATATTAAATTTTATTTTTTTAATACTTTCTTCAAAATCAGAAAAAATCTTGTATGCAATACGTTACGAAATGAAATTTTGTGTAACTTGTGAGTGAATCTCACGCGTTACACAAAATTAGGCATTTCGTAACTGATGGCATAGCTATTACCTAAATAGTGCGGAAGGTGATACTTTTCCGCACGCTATTGAAAGTGGCCGAAGGACACTTTAGCGGAGTTCAGCCAGAAATCGCGTACGAAAAGTCACTTTACGCACGTGCTAGGTACACTATTTTTTCTATTAGCATGCGAAAAAAAACCCAAAAGTTAACATGAAGAAACGTTTATTATCAAATACAAACTTTTGTAGCAGGGGAAATATTTTATTAACGGCTATTTAGTTAGTTTTTCCAATTCCAAGGTCATACAATTTTGACGGTAGCTCGTTTTAGCGAAAAGAGTGTGAACTATACGGAATTAAATACATTTAACTAGAGTTGGGTTAATTACATATTAACACTTTTAAATTTATAGATATAATTATGGAAGACCAACCGTCTACAAATTTAAATTTTGCGATAATATAAAACTCTATGTACTTTGAAAAGTATTGTTAAAGAAGAAGTATAGTGAATTACATGAGTTTTACATATTTAACTCATTTTCCTTTTCTATCCAACCATTTGATTATCTCGGAATACATTCTTGAATCACCATCTTCCTTAAGAGATTTGCAAAACTTTTGGCACCTTGCCATTTATACAAATATGTTATTTTAGTGGAATCTTCTGTATAGAACGCCCTCATACTACACTGGCTTCTATCGTCTCACTGGTTATTATTTTTATAATCGTTCTTCGCATTTAAAAATGTCTAAACTAATAAACGCAACTAAAAATTATCTCCAAACGCCACTTAATGTTTATTTTTCACACAGTAGCTGTCTGCTATATATAAACACGAGGATTATGTTTGTATACAATATTAAAAATAACGTTCATAATTCCACACAACAGCCGGTTCGTTGACATAAGGTGTTTCCTTTCATTGCTTTGGTGTGATAAGTCGTAAGAGGATTATCAGACATTGTAAATCTTGAAGGTGGAACAGGTTTATAAAGCAATGTTCATAAAATTTATGCTGGTATGATAATAAACTTAATTGGAGCAGATAACAAATATGTTGAATTAAACATTAACAAAATTAATTTAAAACAACCAGTGGCTATTGATGGTATCCTTTTATTTGTGACACTTCAATTTACCTATAAAGCCGGAATCCCACGTATACTCTGGTGCCGACATAACTAGTTTAAGGAGGCATGGCGGATGGAAGACTTCAAACGTTGCTGAAGGATATATCGAAGAATCTCTTGATAATAAGATTGAGGTGGCAAATACAATTTTTACAGTACAAAATATTCAACCAAATAACCCTACCACCCCGCAAGTTGTCCAAAATGTTTCTGATACTTCTAATAATGTTCCTCCAATGTTCAATAATTGTAGTAACTGTCAATATGTGTTGATATTTTCAAAATATAAATTAATACCTTATAAACAATGTGTTTTCAATCATTTATGTAGAACACTAACAACTGTAAGGAAATATCATTTCCTTGCAATAAGGAAGTGAATAGGAAATCTTGACATTTTCTTCAGAAATGAAAATATTTTATTTAAAATATTGTTTTTTGTTTTAGGTATGTTAACAGAATTGGAATCATGCTTCACTCGTAAGTAATACAATTATTGTCTTATACAATTCATATTTACGATTGTAATGTTGAATTTTACTTTATTTTTAATTTTTTATTTTAATTTACGTGTATAAGACAGCTATGGCCATTAGCACTAGGTATAGTACAGGCAGAGTTACATTCAAGACTGAAAGGTTGAACTAATATGAATCTGAAACTACATGACACATGACATAATAGAAGCGGAGTTATTCACTAAATTAGCTTCTTGACTCTGTAGAAGGATAGCGCTGGACAAAATAGCGCTGGACAAAATAGCACTGCGACTTAATAACTCCGGTTGAAATATCCTTACAAAATTAACTATTACGATAGGATGTGATTGAAAAATCAAATTTCAAACTTAATTTTAATACAAACCAAGGTTTATAACAATTAATACTTCAAAAAAATACTGTTCAATGTTCCTGAATGCTGGACGTATTTATTTTTAAAAGTAGCCACTCAAATATATGTTGTTGTGTAAAATAAAAACTTTCAAATAGTTACAAAATTATATAATTTCTGCTCCGCTTTATAAGCTAAAGATCAATTCACTTTGTGGTTGATTTTGTTAAAACGTGTCCTACATAATACCTATTCCGTGAGTATACTCATTATGTAATGTCAGGAATCAATTTACCGAGTATAATTTGTCAAGTACAGAAGAGCAAGCGTATTATTTATATAAAAAACGAATAAACATGAAACTAACAGAGTCGGATTTACAAGTAGCCGTGTAAATGATATTGTTATAATATATCCACTGACAGGATGGGATTTATATTAAATATTGTTATAATATCCTATTAGATCCAAATTTTTTTGGATGATTGTTTTTTTTTAAATTTAATTTCAACTGCTTCAACCACTAAGGGTTATTAGCAGTGGTACGGTATTGATTATTAACATAGATTTTTGAGTTGAAGTTGGGAATACATATTTGTGTCTTAAATTAAATTATGAGACGAAACGACGAAAGCCTGGAGAAATGATAAGAAAAATAACACAATGGAGTCCTCTATGTCCGAGAAGAAAGGGAAGACCCATAGAAAGTTGGAGGAATCGGGAAGAGGATACAACAAGGATGGGAATCAAAGAGTGAAGAGAAAAATACAGAAATAGAGCAGAATGGAAGAAAATAACTTCTGAATCCAGGACACACAGGAAATTGTAACGTTAAGGAGTGGAAAGGGAGTAATTTAAAAGCGCATTATAGTTCATTTGAAAACTAGGAGGAGTAATTTGAAAAGCCCCACTCACACCACTAAAAGTTACTAGATTAGTTACTAAAGGGTGTGTTCCGAAAACGTATTCAACAGTCGTGTTCCAAATATATTAAATATGCCTTGATAGCAAAGACATTAGTCTTAAGTCGATTTCTCCTCTGATCTTCAGTATATTTTTCAGATGTACCTACGCATTAAACAAAATGTAAGACTTTTTCCTGTTTCGTTTCTTATTCAAACATAAGAAGATTCAGATTCACATCGACAACAAACAAATTATGGTCATTGTTAATGGTGGAGAATTACAGATAGTCAAGTTACTTTAATTATATTTATTACAATTAAATTGAAAAGAATATGACAATTGATAATATGTTCTGGCAATAACAATACTACAAAATTAATAGCATTGTAGAGCAATATGCAGTATTAATTTAAACATTACCAACAGTTATCTTTATGTTGCCGGATTAAGTGTAATAAACCACTTTTCAAATACTTCTGAGATACCTTCTTTTTAACTTCAAAAACCAACAATGTATTTTCTACCAAACCCATTCTTTTCTATATTGTTTTATATCTTCCATGGCATGTTCTTCCGATGAACTTTGACGATTTCTTCCCAAAAATGTATATAACAAATAAATAGTACCTACATTTGACTCGTCAAAAGGTGACACAGATAAATTTAATTTGTTTCAAGAAAGTCTGAACGTTTCTTTGAAGCTTGCAAAATTTTGTCCAGCACAGATAACATTTTTGTTCTTCGAACGACATTTTTTATTCACTCATCACAATTTTTCAAAAGTCCTGGTCTTCCACCAATATTTTCTGAACTATATAATGTTCCTCTACTTCATTATTCCCTTAATACTCGCTAAACCGACTTTACTACTTTAAAAAAATGTAAAGTAATAATGTACCCACTGCTTCAGAATATTTTTGGTTTTTCATCCAATATTTATTTATTTATCTGTCAGAACTATCAAAAATGAAAACTATCAGCTGATGTCAATATTAAAAAGTCTTGTGTAAAACTGGGCTGAATCTGACCAATCAGAAGTCTACAGAATTGCCAACTTAAATTCAAATCACTCCTCCTGGTTTTTAAATGAGGTATAGCGTTAGCCACAATCTATTGAATTGGCTTGATGATGACCTTTTACTTCAACTTGGAGTATATTATCCACTTTCAATCAGCTAGAATAATCTCCATTGGGATCTTAATATTTTTTATTCATTGATATCCATCCTAGCAACTATATTATAAGATAATAATTTTTTAACCACAGAAGCTTCAATTATCAAGTAGCTATCAAGCCATTTTTATCCAGTCTCTATCTATCAATTTTTAAAATTACAACTTCTCCACTCGCTTGTATTCCGGAAAATCTATCTGTATTCAAAATATAAAATTATACAAATTTAATTACACGGGAAGGAAGCAAAAATTGTGATGCCATTTTTAATGAAGTCACGTCTTCAAAGATGTAATTTTTTTTTAATAAAAAAAAATCAAATATTTCCGTGAAATATATCAACGCGCCTATGACTTCACATAGAATAATTTAACAGAAAGCTTTTTGAATAATCAATATCCCTAAGGTATTGTTGACATTATGTATACCTGACGATGCGGCATGACATGCCTGCTGTTCGCCACATTTACAAATATTGAAAATAGAGTAAACAAACAACACACAGGCCAGACCCCCGATGGAACAAAACAGAAACAACCTGAGGATATTTTAATACAGAGCGATTGTCGATACAGTTATTACAGGGTGGATTATAATAACATTGGTAGACGGTTTATTATGATGATAAATCGTTTTTAATGTCATGTGTATTAAAAGAAGGTAGCAATCCTAGCAATTCGTTTTCTACAGTGTCATTATACATTGTGTTCTATTAATTATAATAAAAAAGTCAGGAGCGTAAAGCTGGGTACAGACCAAGTTCTCGAGCTGTTCTCGAATAGTTTGCGAACTTTTTCGAGCTTGGTGTATACGCCTGTTCGCGAACAGCTCTAGAGCCGCTCGGCAGTTCGTTTGGGGTTCCGAGTCGAGTCGGTACTTCCAAAGGGTTCGTTTGCGAACACGTGGCGAACTCAGTATGTGTGTGGACGTTGACTGTTCTGTATCATAAGTGCAGTTCTAGTTCGAACTTTTCAACAAACTTGACCGAACTGAACACAGAACTGAAACTCTTCTCGTGTGGACGATGTGTTTGGAAGCTGCTTGGGTTCAATTCGGGAGCAGTTCTCAAACAGCTCGCGAATTCTTTATTTCGGTCTGTACCCAACTTAGAAGTAAAACCATATAAGACCAAATTTCCGATTCCTAGGCACATGATGCTGGAATCCCTTATGTATCTTTTTGGAATCCTGTCATTTTGCATATTTTCCTCCTCATAATCCAGAAATTACAAAAAATCCTCGTGTTCTCTATAATCTATTCTCACTATATAATCACTATTAAAATTGTTATTCTATTACAAACAGGGACGTATATAAGGGAGGGGTTTTGGGGGTTCAAACCCTCCCCATAGAAAGTACAATAAAGGTACGATAATTTTTTATTAGCATACTGCCGCAATATGAGTATTCATCGGGATGTGTTAATAGAAATAGATTCCTCAACAATTGTGAATAATTTAGCTGAAGAGGTTAAATTTACTTTTGTGAGATTGATTTTCTGTTTTAATAAAAGCTTCAATTTTCAATAATCTATCACTTTTTAAAATAGGTGCTCCAAAATTAATATACAGGTAGCATCTCGGCTGGTATGGGAATGCGGCGAAGAACTTAGAAGACTGGCGATTCGGAACAGTGTAACACTGGATGGGTCCCAGGTCACAAAGGAATCGCTGGTAATGAAAAAGCTGACGAACTTGTAAAAGCAGGATCGTCAACACTGATGAACGGATCCGAACCATCTGTGGGCATCCCCAGATGCTCCACTAGGTCATGGTTAAAAGGGTGGGTAAAAGAACAATCCATAAAATTCCGGAAGAATACGCCCAGGCAAGCACATGGGAAGAAATTTATGAAAGAACCATCAGAAAAAGTAGCAAAAGAACTGCTCTCAATTAGCAGGAACAAACTACGCACCATAACGGGGCTTCTTACGGGACGCTTCACCACAAAGGAGCACCTGAACAAAATAGGGCTGTATAACGGAGACCTCACATGCAGGAGATGCAAAAAGGACACTGAAACAACTCTGCACATATTATGCAACTGTGAGACGCTGGACCACAGGAGGCAAAAACTAAATGGAAGACCCAAAATGACTCCAGAAGACTTCTACAACCAACCAGTAAAGAACCTATATGAGCTAATACAGGTAACGAATTGGCTGATTAGGCTGTAGTCAGAATGTTAGGAGAACCCACAATAAGCCCAAGAGACTGAGGTGGTGCCGGCGAAGGGACGGTTCCTTTAAAAAATATATATACATGGTTATAACAATTTCAGCAGTAGGGGGCAAAACGAAAAACGATGTTTAAAAATACTTTTAGATGTAGCCAAGTCAAACATATAATCTCGAGATTCGGCTATAAAATACGTTCTCGTCTCAAGGCGTTCTCAAGCTCGAGCTCGGTCTCAAGTCTCGACTATAAAATATACGGGCATATAATCTGTCGCGAAACCAACTAACACTGTTTGTCTTCTAGTCGAATTTTGCCTTCGATGGCCCAGCATATAACCTTGAAATTAGTGGATAAAATATATTTCCAGGGCAATATTTGACTTACAGGGGATTTTACATTACAATGTTCCCACTTTCCCCTATCTCTTATTTAAAATGTCTTACCAAAATGGGTGAATCATGCAGATTTGTTTTTAAAATTCTATTATCGTACTCAAAATATCATCCTACTTGGCGTGCTATATGGGGAATATTTTCATTTTGATGATCTTCTCCACCATCGAAAAAGGTATTATCTAGTTTCCCACTAGGGAAGTGAACTCGTTTTTTCCCAAATATTTACAGTTTATTCGTAGAAATAAAATAGACAAAAAAAGAAAAAAATTAACAATACTTTACGGAAATATTGCCCAACTCATTTAGAGTCCAAATAGTCATGTGGGGGAGGTTGCACTTGTTCTAATTGAGATGGATCTGTTTCATAGACATGCATGTTTGGAGCTGACGAAGTGCTTTGGATTGCATCATATTCATTTTGCCCATACACGAAGTTATAAACCAACTCTTGCATTTTAATTCTGAATAGCATTTTCCTTTGTGGCGTGAGTTGACGTATGTGCGGTAAAATACTTCGAAAAAAACTTTCATCTTCATCTGTAAACTTTTTATGTTGTTTTTCTAGAATCTGTAATTTTTCTTCTTCCAATCGTAGAAGTGTGGTAGCAGCATCTGAATCAGTTCGTTTACGTTTGCAATTACATTTCTTAGTTGTATTTACGGACAAACTCAGATCACTAGTCGCCAATGGTGAAACGTCGAAAGAGTTGGAATTGTCCAAATGTGAATTTAATTCTGATAACTGTGATTTTGTATCTTCGTCTAAAACATCCCCATCCTCAGCATCTGGCAAACTTTCAGCACTTGCTTGTGCTATAAACTGATCTTTTAAAAAATTCAAACTGTCAAAATATGGCCAAGATGTCGTACAGAAGGATTTTGTATCTCCAGGTGGCATTTTTCTCACATGTTTTCTGAATGAATCTCGCAAATTCTTCCATTTTGTCCTGACGATATTTCCTGAAATAAAAAAAAGGTAGAACGTCTCGCGGGACACACGGTAGGAACTTAAGTTCCTTTTAAGCAAAAATTCACATTCGACGTTATAGATTAACAATTTGCATTCGCCTCGCTGACCGAGTAGTAAGAAAACCAGATTCTCACGCGGTAGACCCGGGTTCGATTCCCCGTGAATAAGTTTTTTTTATTGTTAATTTTATCTTCAAATAATTATTCTGCTTGATATTAATAACGACAACAGGTAGTCGTTTGAAATATTTAGCAGAATATTCATTATTATAGATAATGGTGCGGTACCCTTCATGAGGGAGTCCGACTGGCAACATCTACTTATAACAGCATCGTATATTTAAAAAGGGAAACCGTAGCATTATACAAATTGGACATTCAGGAACTGTACGTTTACCACAAAATTAGTGGAAACATAAAATTGAATTGTTAAATTTTTAATTTGAAGTTATATTACAGTTAACAGAAATTTTTATTTTCTAGATTTTTTCTCAAGTGGGTCGTAGAAAAAATATGCTGCTCGACTCGTGTGGATTGTCCATATCGCACTTGAACGATTGATCAAACTTCAAACTTCGTCCTCGTGCGATATGGCCATCATATCCACACTAGTTGCACATTTAAAAACAACCTGCCAAATATCAAATCAATTTATCCATCCATTTTAAAGTTATCAAATTAAAACATTCAAGTTTTCAAAATTTCAACACCCTGTATTTCGAAAAGTAATTGTGCTAGACACTTTAATCCTCACATCATTCGGTCCAATTTTACGAGAGGAATCTACATACAATCGTTGTAATTACCCTTAACGTTCGAGATGCTTATACCATTTTTTGCGCGATCGTATTGAGATAAATTCCGAATAAAATAATTGAAATTTCTTTGAAATGAACAAAAAAGATCAATCGCGCAAAAAAAATTATGGAAATAATAGTAAAAATTTATCCGAACAAATTCAAGCAGATCACCAGCACTGCGAATACCAGCTTTGCATAGAATTTTAATATAACATCGGTGGTTCAGTGGTAGAATGCTCGCCTTCCACGCGCGCGGCCCGGGTTCGAATCCCGGCCGGAGCATATGAATCGCTGCTTCGTAAACGAGAGAGAGAGAGAGAGACTAAGGAGAGAGTACAAGCACGCATGCAACACACATAACGAAGCAACTTAACATAACGTAACGTAACGGTCAGAACTTTTGCATCGCGACCCCTGGTCGCTCTAATATAACCTGACGTAAAGAACTAAAGTTCCAAAAATGTCAGTTTAAATATTGTGACACTTTCTCCACCTATGTTTACAGTCAATTTAAAAACTTCGTTAATATGGAGACCAAGAAGATTTTATTAAATTATTCTGTATCGTGATTGTGTTATCCTAATCCAACTAAATACTATTTTAAACCAGCCTAATTATTTACTTGTAAATTCTTCTTTAATTTACCCCAATCGAACCTTACGTTTTGAAGCTACGGTGGGTATAAAAATTACCTATGTTCAGTGTGTAAGCGAAAAGTATGAAAATACTTACTGGTTGAATTCATTTCATTGGCCACATCACCCCATAATTTGTCTAACACGAACCGATTGTGGTGTTGAGAATCTTTTTGGTCCCATAGTGGACTTCTAACATAAATACTATTAATTAATGCTTCAATATCCATTTTAAACTGTAAATTTCAATAACGAGGATTTTAGAGGAAACAAACTTGCTTTAATGCGTCGCTATTCTCTGTTACAACCGTACTAACCTCGACCTCGCCTCGCGCCAGCCCTCTCCAGTATGAATACTTTTCTCTCTGCTCTCCTCACCGCCCTGCTTAACGACCCAGCCACACTTTACTTACGAGAGAATAAGAGACTGAAAAGAGGTGACCGAGAGTGAGAGTGAGGCACACATTTATTATATAGGGTGATCAACTTATAATCCGGCGATTTGTTGTATTGCGAGATACGAAAAATAGTTTCAAATTAAAGTACATTTTCTATTATTCAGGCTGTTTCACGACGAGCTTAACTTATCTATACAGTGTGTGAAAGTCAAACGGAATAAATTAATTATTTCAGTCACAGTACATAATTATAAAAAATTCCTCAATAGCCTAGTCAAAGTACACATAAAACTTCTCAAAAAATACAAAAATCTTGAAAATTCAAAATTGAGTATTTAAAAGGGTTGTGTACGACTACGAAGCAAGGCATGCAATTTTCCGGAAAATCGTTGATACATTTTTCTTGTTTTGTTTTTTCACTCTAATTGCTTAAATAATGAAAATACAGAAAAATGTCTGGACCAAAAATTGTAGCTGATACATGTATCTACAAATTTTATATAAAAAGTTTTTCTGTAAATTGAAAAGTTTACGAGATAAAATTAATTTCAGTGCTAGTCAATTCGTAGTTACGCGCGAACGGCCCGGGAGCCAAATTTATTAACCGCTCGACTTAAAAGTTAATAATTTTGGGCTTATAACATTCTGAAAAAATAAATAAACACAATATGTCAAATGTAGAGAAAGATCTCAGCTTTCAGATAAAAATACTTTCAAATTTGAAAAAGTAGATTTTCTCACTGTAAAATCAGTTATAAAAAACTAGAGCTAAAAAATCAAAAAACAATTATAATTCCTATTTAATTAATAGTTATCCCAGCGATAATTCCTTCTAGATTTAGCATTGCAAATAAGCATAAAACATTATTATTATGAAAGCAAAGCCATTAATATTTCAAATTTTAAACAAATGCTTCTTTAAAATCTGTTTTTTTGCATGCTTTTTTACTTGTTTTTTTTAGACTTCATTCAATTATATCTTTTTTCGAAATTAATATAATTCAATAAAACCTCACCACTAAACACTTTGAAGTGTCTACTTTCGAAACTATTATACAGTTTTTCTATAAATATCAAATTTTTTAAATAGACAATTATTTACAATAAATACTTAAATCAGACGTCTTTCAGCAAACCTTCTACAACTTTTTATAGTGTTTATATTATCTAAAAATTTGTGAACTTCATAATGAACCTATCGAAAAGTGATTGCGATACAAAAGAACTCACGTATGGCTCAGGTAAGAAAGAGAAGGGAGCACAAATAAAGGTGAAAAAGCAGGTGAGGGAGCGGCTTATACGCGTCGCCGCGTAATAAGAACAACAACAATAATAATATAACACCAAAAATTTCAACAAATTGCATTAAAAATAAAGTCTGTTATTAAAACATTAATGAAAATGATGTGGGGTCAAAATAATGAAGGTTCACGTGGAAAATCGTATGTATCTTTGTAGAAAATGCAGATACAAGAAAAAGATTCAAATAAAATTTGAAGATTACGCCATATTCTTTGAAGTACGCTATGTTATATAATTTAATTTTTCAATTTATTAATGTTAGTTAGAGGAATTTGGTAAAAAACGACTTTTTAGTAGAGGTTTACGTGGAAAATACTTGAAAAAAATTTTTTACAATGTATTTGTAGATACTCCATTTCAAAACACATTTCATATGAACATTTTTCCTCTTAATATCATTTTTTACTTACTATCGTGAAATTAAAAACATTAAAATTGATGTTTAAAAATACTACTAGGGAAATTTCGTATATTTTGAAAAATAATGCATATACAAAAAAAATCTTCAGACAAATTTCGTAGATAAATGTATTACCTACAATTTTTGACCCGAACATTTTCCTGTAATTTCATTATTTAAACAATTAGAATGAAAAAACAATGAAACAAAAATTTACTTAACGATTTTCCGGAAAATTGCGTGCCTAGCATCGTAAAGTTTTCTCCTGTTAATCACAAAACCCTAAATACTAAATTTTGAATTTTCAAGATTTTTGTATTTCGACATTTCACGGATATTTTGTGAACTTTGACTAGGCGACAAATTTAAATTATAAATTGCCATTCTTCAACATGAAAATGCAATCACTACCTTACCCTCGACCTTACCTAAGTAAAGTATAGGCTTGTGATATTTAGTTTGAAAGGTCTCTTGATTCTCTTTTCAAAAATGTTATTGCAAAATCCTGTGGTTACGTAATAAAATGTAAAACAATAAAATTTATTCCAGTGAAAATATTTATTTTCAGTGAAAAATATAGCTAGAGTGAGAGCATTTTCGAAAGCTTAGGCCGCGCTATCATTTTCACTCACTATCTGACTCGTGGCGACGTAATGGGGAAATTGTTGAACAATGTGTGTACATAATTTTAATATTCCATGAAAAAACTGCTGTACGTCTATGACTGATTCAAATTACGCGAACCTATTGTTCGAACAATATTTTCGAGAATACGTGTTATATGGAATGTTTTATATGTATGTAGATAAAAGAAATCGATATAGAATGGAGTAAAATATTGAAGGACATTATGCATATCAAATTAGTTTTTTCATTCCCAGAATA
>CAJUYG010000183.1:0-19431 GCA_910591675.1 Galerucella calmariensis
TTACGTATGCGTATCTCAACATTCAGCAGCTGAGAATAGGTCCCCAGGATACGAATTTTTAAATCAAGATGAAAAGATTGAATTTTCAACTTTTTAATCTGTTTATTCCTTTTTTGGTATCGTTATCATGTATTCGTACTTGTTTGGCATCTACCAAAACAAATATTTTGAATCATGTGCTTATATGCTCAGGAGTATACCTAAGTACTTATACTCCTCATCATATAAATAATATTTAATATCCTTGAAAAAGGTCACATAAGCTACCGATTATAATTTGAATATACACTGTGTTATTTATAAGATGCGACACAGGGATTCCTGTACAAAACTGTCAAACGCTAGCTGAAAAATAATAACAAAGGACCTATTCTCAGCAGCTGAATGTTGAAATACGCATACGTAATGTTTATAAATGCGAAGGTTCCTATTTTTGAACATTTGCAATTGGTTCGCATGCGTATGTATCATTCGAAATTGCAGCGAGCGGGATATTTTGAGTGAATCACATATACGAATGCGTATTTGCCATACATAACCTCTCTTTTGTATATGTTTTAAAGTGTATGGTGTATTCACAAAACAGTCTAACCTATAGAAGTGAAAGTCTAATAGGATTACCTAGAAGGAAAAAATTAGATGTCAAACCCATCCACCTGAAGCGCTAGTTGCAATTGAGTTGTCGAAATAGGCAAGGCAGCTAAGGCCGAGAAACAGACTAAGGGAAGAATTTCAGCGATCGTAGTGGATGGGTTCAGAACTATTTCATAGTGCTTTTTTAATGGAAGTTTGTTTTTTGAATGACTAATGCACGATTTCACTAACCATTTCCTAAAGTCAGGTAATACCTGAAACCAATTTAGGAATTCCTAAATGCAATTTACATTTTACCACGCGCTAAGTAATACCTAAGAGTGATAATATTACGTATTTCCCATCACTCTTTGATGAATCCTTTCAGGATTGATCGAACAGCTTTGCGAGTGAGCCCCCTTTTTCTCCCAATAACAATATATTGTGGTTCAAAATGTCTGTTGCAAACTTAGTAGGATTAAATGTGTTCAGCGCTTGATTCCTTTATGCCCAATTTCACCAACAATTTCCTAAAGTTAGGTAATACCTAAATCAGTTTTTGGAATGACAAAATAGAATTTACGTTTCACCATACGCTAAGAAACGCCTAAACATGATAGAAAATACCCAATATTGTCACTCTCAAGTAATTATTAACGCGTGGTAAAACGAGAATTTCACTAAGCAATTCCAAAATCTGATTTAGTTTTGAATTGCGAATAAAGGCAAGCCATTCATTCAACAACATAGGGTCATGTTTGGGAAACCTATGTCGTTTTGATGTAATGTCTGTACATCCAGGAATGCAACACTTCACACCAACCTTTATAAGGTTATTATATAATATTATGAAGTATCACACTTGATAACACACAAATAACAGCAGCAAATGGCGAAAGGAAACATCCTATAAAAGACAATGGTAACAACAACAAACTATATGACAGCTTTGATGAATTTCAAAATCTTTTTTTCTTTCCGAGCTAAAGGCATTAGCTGCCAGGCCTGTTTCGACAACTCAATTGCAACTAGCGCTTCGGGTGGATGGGTTTGAAACCTCATTTTTGTATTCAAGGTCATCCTATAAACTTTCACTTCTATAGGTTAGACTGTTTTGTGGCAAATGGCAAAAGGGAACAATATATAAAAGACAATGGTGACAACAACTATATGACAGCTAAGATGAATTTTGAAATATTTTCTTCTCGTGCTAAAGGCCTCAGCTGCCAGGCCTGTTTCGACAACTCAATTGCAACTAGCGCTTCAGGTGGATGGGTTTGAAACCTTATTTTTGTATTCAAGGTCATCCTATAAACTTCCACTTCTATAGGTTAGACTGTTTTGTGGGTGTATTCATTGCTATATGTCAAAAGGGTGTATTACAATTAATTTGTGATTTTGAGTTCGAGTTAGTTTTGTAAGACTTTTCGTCATTAAATAAATGGCTGCACAGTTTGTTCACTTGCTTTTAATCCAAGCTTCAGAAAGAGGCTGAAGAGAGATCACCCCGAATTTATGAAAGACGGTGAAATCTCAAAATACCTATAGCAGTTTGCAAGATGCCTTTATATTTACCTTTATTAATATCCATCATTCTTGTATGCTAGAATTAACAAAAATCATATCTGAGTTCAAATAACTTCCCTTGGAACCCTAGAACACTTCTAGCAGTAAACGATAAAACGAGGGTAGAATTGGGTAGAATCCGAAAATTTTAAATATTGTACGTCAGGGGATTTGATAAGCATCAGCTGAGCCACATCATGTGCTAATGCTGTATTGCCATGTTTACGCGAGTGTGTTTAGCTAACCGTTCGTAAACACTTGCGAACCACGTTTGCGAATAGGAAAGAATACAATATTCATTACGAATGCGCATGTAGCCATTCGTAAATTATTATGCGAATGCAAATTTGCATATGCTGAGAATAGGTAACCAGATTTGGAAAGGTCGTTGAAAAATAAGTTCAAATACACTTTTAATTTTCTTAAATTCGCTCTGGTTTACAAAAGTAGTACACCATTTTCATAACACTTTCGAATACTGAAAACACCACAGCGTGGAATCGAACCGCCATACTTCTCATTAAAATCTCAAATTTCCCATGCTTTAACCCGTCTGGCTATCTGCTATCTGCGGTTAAAAGTACTTAAAAGATATACTGTTTGTGGTGACTTGAGTAATTATTTCGTAAGGACTACAAACTGCTTTTATATTTATTATTACCTACTATAATGACATTAGCCTACTTACAGTAAACAAAAATATTTCTTCCAACAAATTCCTTCTTTCCTTTCTCTAATGGTAAGAGTAGAAGTCAAAGATATTTTAAATGAATCCAAAATTACGATTAGAATTTATGCCTTAGAAATGTTAAAATTCACAAGATGTTGCATGTAAAAATTTAATACCATTTTAATTTTTTTACGTAAAATACTTGTTTTTGACCATTATCATAAAATATCTACGATTTTCCATTAACTAATGCCCTAAGTTTACTACATCGTTTGAAAGTTTATTAATTGTACTAACAAATTGTAAAAAGACTTATAGGGTGATTCATTTAAAAATTTTGAGATATTGATTGATTTGCGTTTTGTTTCACCCTGTATTAAAGAAGCCAACGATGAAAAAAGTAATTAATACTGAGCACAGCCAATGATGTGTGTATGACATTTGAACACAAAGACCTGTTGATTTATTTTAATTTACTGTTCTGCAGAGTGTTAAAGTGGAGGTCTTTTTTGCTAATAATTGGCTATATCTTTGTAAAACACCCTTATAACATATTAGAGTGCTATATTTTTGTAACGCTCTCGGTGAGATCTTTTCGATTCTTAAACAAAATATAGTACGTTCCATTAAAAAAAATGTAAGTTTGTGCTGCTACGTGGTTTTGGAACACCCTGTAGAATCGAAAGTATTTTCAAAATGTGCTCTCAGTAACTGTATTAGCTCACACAAAACTATAAAGTTCTATCTATCACCACAACGATGTAATCCTCCGATGTCAGAAGATTGCCCCACCCTGTATATCAATGATAAAAAAAGTATGTTTTGTAAATAATAGTATATTAAGTATCAAGAACGGTAAGGGTTGTTTACCGGTCGACAGCAATGTTTGGAGGCTGAGCGAAGCCTCCAATTTTGCTGGAGACCGGTATTACCCTTAACGTTCGAAATGCTTATACCATTTTTTGCGCGATCATATTATTGAAATATTCGAATTTCGAATAAAATAATTTAAATTTCTTCGAAATGAACGAAATGTCAAAAGTGACATTTATACTTCTCGATCAGTTTAAAATATAATTTGCATTTTGGTGAAATTGTTTTCATGCTATTTATTACTTTTTATATTGCTCTGTTCGATTCTGTTCATTAAAAAAAATCAATCTTCTTATTTTTTTTGTTTCTTTTGTGTAATGAATGGAGTAATATATTATTTAGGACCACTTAAATGTATGTAGGGCTAGGACGTAGGTAGTTTACTTACCGACATCTGAACGGTAAGTAAATCACTTACCGACGTGTTAGACTTAGAAACCAGTAAACACAACTTACTGACCTGACAACCGATGCTGTAAATAAACAAAAAAGATGGATCGCGCAAAAAAATATTAATAATTGAATTTATGCAATCTGTCTTGTATCATAAAATTGAAATATTGTTTTTCTACTACCGTGCGTTTTAACCCACTTTCCCGCACGCATTTTAGCTTTGAAAGTGTCACTTTCCCGCACTAGTGCGGGAAAGTAAAATTATGCAAATTTTGACCTTATTAGATAGTTTTTTACTTCGGAAGTTATAACTATTCTTACACCAGGTGAATAAATAGTCTATCAAATAAAATCAACATGTTTTACAGCTTTTTGTTGCATTTTTAATTTTCTGAAAATATAAAATAAAATAAATATTTTGATATAACCTTGTAAATTCTTTAAAGTAGTGTCACAAAACAACTATCAAACCACCCCCCGGGTTTGATATAAGAAAAATATATCAAATGAAATTCTTTCATCTACAAATGACTTAAAATTGTTGCCGTCACCCTCATCGTCATCTTTATGTGACCTGCAAACGATGCCATCCTCATCAACGTCATTCACTCACCAGTTAACACCAAATAACTCCACTGGACCGGCAATTTTAAGTAATTCACAGAATGCAACTTATTGTGTTTCTAATATTAATATTTATAATAATAATTGATGATAATAATAATAATAGTTTTTGGTCTAAGTTTTTTATATGTGTGTTAAAATAAAATAAATTTTGAAAAATGGGTTGATATACTTTTTTGTATATACGGCGTAGAAAAAATAATGTTCCTAACTCATGCGTAAAGTATCTTTCCCGCCCTTGACCGCTTGCCCGAACTCCGCTTCGCGTCGTTCGGGTCAACTGCAGTCGCGTGCGGGAAAGTATCACTTTCCGCACTAGTTAGGAAAATAACTATTGCTGCAAATAAATGGAAAATAATTGACTTGGTCACTTTTCGTAATAAGCCGACGATATCCGGTGTAATTTATTGAAATGTAGCCTTGTAGTTGTTAGAGTCTCTGGAGTAGGATTATAACATCTATCTTTAATAAAAGACCGTCTAAAAAGTCTGGAATCGTCAACTCTGGTGAGTGGGCCTCTCAATTTATACGACCCTCCCAATCCACATGATATCTCCAAATGTTTCTGCTAATGAATTTTTAGCCCCAAGTGGAATTATTGTTGGCGCACCATCTTGCTTGAATTGTGAGTATAACATACAATAAACAGTTTTTTCTACGAAAACCTCGATAAATGTTCATTTTATATCTATAACTTCAATCATAAACAAGCACATTTTGTACAGAATTTCATTCTTGCATCGGCTGCTAGGCAAGTTGCTAAGCAGCAAAAGCGAAATGGAATATTTCGTATTGGGTCTAGATTCACTCTAAAATCATGACGACTACGGCTTGTCAAATTGTGACGTCTATCGACAAATTGATGAAATGTCAGCAGATCGTTTCTATCAAAGTTAAAGGTAACGAGTAATTTCATAGTTGATTTCTATAAATTAACGATGTGTTGTCATAGAAAAAGTATAGAATGCAATTCGCAACAAAATGGGCATCATTTTGTGCTCATTGCATAATATACTATTTTATTTTTCGGGTGAACTAAATAATCGAATATAAACTCACTTCACTTAAAGTCTATAAGTAATACAACATTAAGTATACAATATTTAAGATTTTAAACTAGAATTAATTCAAACATGGCGGGAACAAAATAATGACCACATAGGCAAGTCTGTATGTGGTAAGTCACACCTATGTCTCCTTACATACCCTGCTGTGTTACATTAAAACATTGCAAAACAAAATAAAAATACACAATCTCCCAATTTACAGTTTCAGTGCTTCGCTATCGGTGAAAATGACGCTTGGAAAGTTGATGTCGTTAGAAAGGCTTATTGACTTTTCTTTCCTTTGGCACTAAAATTCCGGTTTCCACACCTATTTCTGCCTTGAAGCCGTCCGTATTCCAGGTTGCCAGGATGGAAAACATGCATCTCAAAATATTGTAGTATACTTTCTACGAGACTTTCTATAATATTTGTCATTACTCGATGAAAAGGAACAATTTAATTTGTTCAAATTTTCATTATAATATTTGAACTCGTTTAATAAAGCTACTGTGTTGCCCAAGTAACACAATAAGCATAGAAGTAGATTTAAAATCGACTTTTGTGTCACTCTTGAAGCTAATAGGCAATTACAACCGTCCATTAAAGCTTCTACATGTATAGTTTGGCAAGTTTATCTGAAGCTATGCGGCGTCGGTAAGAGGCGAGGAAAAACATGGCGCCTATCTGTCAAACGTACAAATGGCGTACGGTACCTATTTTACCAAGTAAAACTGAAAATACAAAGGTAACTGACAATACCAACGCCACTGGATGAATCAATATCAGTCGATTGACGAAGTGAGAGGGAAGATCTCACGCACGCGCTTGCCAATAAGAAGTCAGCTGGTCGATACAAATCACCAATTATGTAATTCAGGGGGTGTGGTCATTATGGTTTTCGTACAACGCTGCCAGAGCTTCAAAAAGCGCATAACAAATTTGGAAAAGTGTTCATCTTTAAATATTCATAAATTGAAAAAATAATGTTAATAGAATAAATCCAAGTAAACAAGCACATTATAAAATTAACGTTTAATCATATTTTTAATATTGTTAATAATAAAAAGACCCTTTTCTAATTATTATCACTACATAGTTAGATCCTCAGTTTTGTCATTGTTAAAGCGGGAAATATGAAAAAAATGTTCGTGGACTGTATCTATAATATTGGTTTTATAAATAAAATGTAACACATCATCAACGCAAAAAAAGAGAAAAAAATACCTGAAGGCTCCTACCTGGTGAAGCTATATTATTCGCTGTCCGTATCCAGGCGCCTGGGATGGTTGAGGATATGTTCTGGCACACCTTTAATCACTCGATTTCTTTATTTTTAATATTTCACCGAAAGCGTTCGTTTACCGTGTGTGGCTTCTTGCTATACTGGCCATTGGGCATGTCGGCGTTTTCCTCAAACATGCGCCAATGATGTGTGTTACGCGGCAAAAATTTAAAAACTTAAAGTTTCCTTAACAGTCATAGTTAAACGTGGCAATGTCGAATGTTTTCGACTGCATTCCTTTCACGGTTGCCAAAGTATAGCATTCATTACGTAATCGCTGTCTAAAGGGAGCGCGCGGTTTGGCCTTAAAGAAGATTTGAAAGCTTATTAGCAACTCAACCTATAGGCCTACATAGCCATAAATTGGCACCAAAAGAGCATTTTATCAGATTTCATTGCCAACATTGGCTGTCAGAGTGATATAAAGAAGCAGTCGTTTAGTCCAGATATTGCTTTCAACGCTTTGAATGATCATGCGCAGTTAAACATTTCTCGTGAGAATGTAATGAAGTTTTGTTTTGGATAAATATTAGATTGATATTGGAAATTTATGCCAACAGTAATGTAAGTGTTCACAAAAACAAACATCGTCAACAGTGATGGCAGATCTTTCCTTCAATATATATAATGACAATTATTATTGTTTTTGAAACTGGAAATTATCATTGTGAACCATTAGAAATCTCTGCAAACCTTACTTTTTTGTAAAATGTGAATGAAATGCTTCCTGAAAACAGAGGGACCAGTGATAACTGTGAGCAAAATATACTTTTTTATTGGTGAACCATTTTACCTATTTAAAGCACGCCTCAGCGTGTTTAAATCGAACTTCAAAAAACGCGCGTGTTTTGAAGTTACCGTGGCAATATCAACAACTCGAGTCTAAATCTATGGTCTAAATCATGTCAAAAAGACAATTTTCTTATTATTGATCTGACAGGAGTAGTTTGTAACGTCAAAACTTTTATTCGAACAATATTTAATAATGTCAAATTTATAAATTAAAATGGAAAGTGCCGTTGGTATTGTTTGAAATATTAATATTTCGATTTTTCAAATCTTAGGAAATGGTATTTAAATTAATACTATTGACATTTACAGAACTCAATAACGTTGAACTTCCATCAAAATACAAATTTGACACATACAACCATTTGACATTTAGTTCTTATTTCCATCTATGATTTCCATTTCTTGTTGTTGTAGTAGTCTTAGACCAGTATTTATAATTTCAAAGTGCACAAAAAAAATAGCGTAAAGTATTCGTGGATAACTGGTCTTTAAAACACTTGAAAAATCGCGCGTGTTTTAAAGACCCGAATATCCACTTATACTTTAATATACTATTATAAATTGAATTATTTCATTATGAATTACGGTGTTGTCATATTCAATTTTGATACCTATCAATGAATATACATCCAATTGAAATTAAAGTTTTTTATAGTATTTTCAGTTGGATTGATGGATAATATTATATGTGATGGATTAAATTGATTTATCTTTCCCAGATTTTCTGTAATTTGTATCCCAGTTTGAAAACAAATAATGTTCTGAACCAGATTATTTGCATATTCTATATATAAAAATAGTCATATACCTATCAATATATAAATATAAAAACTATGGCAACATTGCTCATTATCGTGAGCAGTTTGGCCATGTCTTTATTGTATTTAATAAGCATTTTTCTATGCCAATACGAAGCTTTATGGAATTAAAAACTAGATAGCTGTTTGTATTGCTTTGTGAAAGCTTTCAGAATTATAAAGTTGAAGAAAAAGAAGATTATTGTGAGGTTATGTTTTGTGTAATAGATTGTTTTATAGGTCATATTTAATAATTATTTCGTAAGAAAAAATGAACACCTTCAAAGTTATTGAGACCTTAGAAAGTGGAGAGAAAATTTTGTGTGTTGCACCTGAGGCAAGGGATTGGAACAACAGCTACAACAAACTTTCCACCAGGACGTAGTGGTATTAGCCTATTAAGAAAGAGTCCCACAAGGCCAATAGAGAGACGTGGTCCAAGAACCAGGGAGGTGATCTTCTGTGTTTATAGTTATTTCGTTGTAACCTTTAGCTGCGTTACTACCTTTATGTACACGCCTGCAGTACGCACCTATTCGTCCGACCTATTTCCGTAGTTTTGTAATTTTCCATTGATTTTTATTCCAATCTTTTTCTCCATGTTCTATAATGATTTCTGAAAATCATGAAACCTTTCAACTGAATTGAGATTCACAATCACATTAAGGTTAGCAATACCGTGGGTTTTTTTGGAGGTAATTTTCATTTAAAGTCCGAATTAATTCCAATACAAAACTTATAGTATTGTTTATAAATGGCACTAATTGAAGCACTCAAAGGCATTTTATGACCACACTAAATTCCAATTTGGCTATTCATTTTTTTGGCATTTTTTAAAGTCATCATCTCTATTTTTTGGCTACTTTTCATGACTTACTAGCAATCATTGCTACTTGGTTGCAATATGTAGTCTTAAACTTATTAAGGAAGGCTGGAATTATTCCATAAAATAATGCTTAGAATATGTTAAACTTCATTATTTTTTCTGAATTATATGCTTCGATCATTATTTGCTTTGCCCTGATCTAGCATTATTTGCTTGGTAAATGAAATGTGTTACTTGGGTAGCGAAACGCGTCATGAGTACCTATGTATTGAACTCAGTTCAAATAATATAATGAAGGCTTAAACAAATTATACCGTTTTATTTCATCGTTCAGTATGATTCTACATCAAGTAAAAGCCTCATCTATTCAATTTTTGTTATTATCTATCATTAAGTGACTCTCTTAATCCGTATTTGGTGATCAGGTATTAGTTTCCATCCTGTCATTATCAGTTTTAATCTTCTAAAAAGGATTTTATCAAATATGTAAAGCCGAAAATATAAATTGAGGATTAAAAAGTGAATACATGCAAGATAGTTGTATGTTGATAGATTAACGGTATTCAATTATTTAACCAATACACCGAAATATGACAATGTAATCCATATAAGTTTCGGAATTATTATCAATTTAAAATACATCTTTCTAAATGTGAAGTTAAAAGTGTTTCCAATCTACTAACACAAAGATATATTATTAAATCTGGGTCAGTATCATATCAGAATAATTTTGTATGAAATCGCTTATAGTACAAAGCACATCTCAAGCATCAATCATCTTGATAAATGGCTTCTAAAAACGACGGATAGGGACTTTTTCCTTTGCATTTAGCGCTCTCGTCGAAAAGTTGAAAAATTTGCCCAAGTGATCCGCTTTGAATTGAGACCTGCCACTAGCAAAAAGTGGTTCATTTTATACTATTTAGGAAAGAAAAATATGTAAAAATTAGCTGCATTCCACTTTAAAAATAATGGAATCTAAAAAATGACGGCTATTGTGATATTTGCACTGGATAATTTTCTTGCAATATGTCCTGTGCCTTTTTTTTAATACCAATATATCAACAATGTCCAATTGGACTTAATTTTTACGGAAACCAAGTGCTTCAGGCATAATTGGAAAAAGCATCAAAAGAGAAGGTTTTTTTTTCGGTTCGAGATGGGAAACTCATATTCGAATGGGTCCTAACCAGTACACATTGTTAGGCTCATCTCCAAGGGAAGCCTACCAACCAAACCCACCTCAAACTCGCCGTTACTCCCGCTTTGGAGTCACTACCCTAGCATACTTCAAGACGCGTGGCGGTCCCTCACACACCCAACATCACGTTCTCCATTCAATCACCTCTATCTCTCCTATACCATATCGAGTCCTTCTCTTTCCCTAATCATGCTCCCTACTACGCCACTTATCTCCATCCATTCCACCATATTTTCCCAATACACCGCCTCCCCTAGTTTATTTTCCAACTTAATCAGAACTTCGTCGCTCTTCCAGCATCTAAAAACACCCCAACTAGCAAAATGGAATTCTAAGAGAACTGAATTGTTGTATAACAGTCGAATAGCGTTATTTTTAGGACTTTTACTTTTTATCAAGACTTTTGTTGCGATAATTTTGTTTTTTAAAGAAAATTGTTGTATTAATTGATTCTATAGTGACTTCTACAATATATGCCATAACGCATTATACGATCATTTCTTTTAAAATGATATAGTACCCTATAAGCAAGTTTATACAATACCAAAAATATCATTTTTTAAAACTTTTATACCTATCGTATAAGTGTTCCATACTATACTATATAACTAACAGCTACAACATTATAAAATAGTTACTTAAGCTTGTCTTATTGAAGCTGTGTAATGTTGAATAATAAATATTGTATAGCATTCAATTGCGTTGCATTATAAAACAAATTCTAGTTGTATAGTACCTAAATATTCTTCGTATAAAACGGTTATCGTATACCGTTTCATTTTACAATAAAATATTGTTTAAGGCATTTCTTTGGGATAAAATTGTTGTATTATAAATCGCCATGCTTAAATGAGCAACTCTTGTACCGCTATCGCCGCCATTATGAGCAATTGAGTTGGAAACATGAAACTGTATTGAAAAATGTGACTTTATCATCATTTAGAGGATTATATTGTGAAAGAATATCCATATGAAGTGATAAACTATTGAAATTATTAAAAAAGTATTTTAGGATTTTTTATTTTATTATTATTTTTCAAGTATCTCCTTGAAACTTAACCAGAATTGAAGCGCTTCATTTTCTTGCCAAACATATACCTATAATCTATCAGTAAAATTTGCGGTGCATCAAAATTTGTGCTATTAAGCCATCCAAATGAAATTATAATTTTCACTATCGATG
Source organism: Galerucella calmariensis (assembly GCA_910591675.1). Lineage (NCBI taxonomy): Eukaryota > Metazoa > Arthropoda > Insecta > Coleoptera > Chrysomelidae > Galerucella > Galerucella calmariensis. The sequence continues at coordinate 11,827 of CAJUYG010000183.1, forward strand.
TCCGCCCAAGCGGCCCAAGGCGTTTTGATAAGTCTCCATTTCTACAAATGAAATGTAGGATGCACGTTCAAATTGAAATATAGATTGGTTCTGATATTCTTCACTTAAAAATAAAATGCTTTCATAGATGACAAAATGTTTCCATTGTGCGCGAAATTACAGCATTATAAAAAAATATACTGCATTATACAACCATTTTGTAGTACCTTCATAGTGCTGCTTCAATCCCACTTTATAGATGTGACTACATGATACACTATTAGATCATTTTATAGTAGCTGCATAAAGGATTATAAAACAGTCGATTAAGAGTTGTTTAAATGTGTATTAAACAGTCATATGAGAGTTGGATAAACTTTCAATAGAACTGTTTCACAACCAAACAGTTGTATAAAAATGGGCCCTTTTTAGTTGTATAAGAATCATTTAATTGTTTTGTAGACCGTTATAAGAATTTTAGTATCCTATAAAATATATCTTATAGCTGTTTATACAAACCTTATAGAATTTAAATTGCTACTTGGGACGTCCCACATCATCCTCCATTCCACATCTCTCGCACATTCCAGTCTCAAAAGAGAAGACTGAAAATAATCTTCTATACAGTTAAAAAAGTGTGCCTCGAATATGGCATTTTGGGTTTTGGCACAAAAAGAATTTAACCTAAAATTAGTATCATATCTCTTCACATAGATTAGATGGTCAATTATTAAGAATGATTTTTACTTAAGTATTTTAATGAGGCCAGTAAATATAAAATATCCAAATTAGATTTTTGATATCTGTAACGGTTTCACGTAGGCATAAGCACTTCAGAGCGTAGATAATATAGATAAAATAAACAATGATAATTATAGTTCCCTGACAAAACATCGAAAATTTTATTTGTCCTTATTGGTTCGCTCTGTTTTGAATACAGTGTACAGGTAATTAATTAGATATTATTTTCCTTAATCTTTCATTATATTTCACCAACTTTATAATCACTTCAATCACAAGAGAAAAATTAAAATGTGTATGTAATATTTTTCTTCACCTTAATCACAGAATTTGTCATTCTGAAGGCAAATTTAATTACAGAATGCTGGAATTCTCTCTCTTGAGATTGAAGTAATATTCTGCAACACCTCTGGCCCCTATTTTGTGATAGAATATTATTCTCACATTGGTTAGCAATAATAACATTAGTAGTTAATTGTCATAGTAGTGACAAAATCTTTGCTGTAACGTTTCCATCCGAAAATATATTATAATTATTGAGTGTTCACCTGATACAATTGTTATTGAGTTCTGTAATATAAATTTCCATTTAAAAATATATATTTGAAATATTTGATCGTGGAGAAATTATAGTCTGCTACTCAATTAGGATTAAAATTCGTATTGCTCGTGGTTCCTTATGCTCGCCTTCGGCTCGCGCTCGGAACTTTCTACTGGCATCGAATATTCATTCTAACCTTGTTACAGAATATATTGTTCTAGCTGCAGCAGATTGTAATGATAATAATTTATCTTTCCTCTGTGATATAGAAAAAGAATGATTCAAATTGTTCCATCTATGGTGACAATCAATATCAACAAATTACTTTTTTAACTGAACTTAGACAGTTATACTCCACATCTGTAGAGTTGACCAAACGTAATTGTTGTTTAAAGCAGAGCTTTGGTTAGCTATGATCATTCATTCTAATTATTCTTCTGGTATCCATTGACAAATCAACCATAGACGCAATTCATATCCTGAAGCAAATATTGGAAAAAACTCAAGAACATCAAATCGGAACAGAGATGCTATTTATTGATTTTGAACAAGCCTTTGATTCAATAAATAGACAACAACTAATGAGAGCATTTCAAACTATGGAGAAAAACAAAAAACTGAGAAAATTAATCTGGATTACTATGAAACAATCAACAGCTACGGTAAAAACACAAAAAGATGAAACGGACATATTCGAGATTAACAAAGGAGTCAGACAAGGAGATTCTCTGTCAACAACTCTATTTAATCTGGCGCTGGAATATGTAGTCAGAAACGTAGACAAAGGAAGCCAAAGGACAAGGGGTGGACCATTGATAGCTTATGCGGATGATTTAGTCTTGGTAGCAAAAAAAAGAGAAATTATGAAAAAATGTTTCAAGAAATTGTACAAGAAGGTGAAAAAATGGGCCTTAAAATAAATGAAACAAAAACAAAAATAATGACTGTAAACAAACAGGTAATGAACAATAATAATAGCATCGGTGACTTCAAATTTGAAGAAGTTGATAAAATAAAATATTTAGGAGCTACAATATCCAACAATAGGGATGGAGAAATGGAAATTAAGGAGAAAATAATGGCAGCAAACAGAGTCTTCCAGGCAAATAAAAATTTATTAAGAAGTAAATTTCTAGGCAAGAATACTAGAATGAAAATTTATAAAACAATAATTAGACCAACAATAACGTATGGAGCTGAAGTTATGATAATGACAAAGAAACAACAGTGAGACTTGAAAATTTTTAAACGAAAAATACTAAGAGTCATATTGGGACCCAAGAAAATAACTCAAAATGAATATAGGGAAAAAACAAATGAAGAACTGAACATCAAGAGGGACATCATAAGTGTAATGAAAGAGCAAAGGTTAAAATGGTTGGGACATGTGTGGAGAGCAGGCACAAACAGCACAATTTATGCGATGACTGAGTGGAAGCCAAGTGGAAAAAGAAAAAGAGGGAAGCCAAAATCAACGGGGTTACAGGAGGTTGAAGATGACATGAACTGTCTAGGTATCCGAAACTGGAAGGCGAAAACAACCGACAGGAAACAGTGGAGGAACATAATTAAACTGATTTGTCACTATTACCAATAAAATTAAAATGGGTAAAGTAGTAAGTTAATAAAACGGTATTTAAAAAATAACGAATATGCGACACCCAAACTAACAGGTTAAACGTGAGTAAGTTTTGGAATTTGTTTCAAAATTTCGGATATGGGGTGCGATTTTCGAAACCATTCGGAAGTAAATCGTATACGAAAAATTGCCATATTCATATAAAATTTAAATAACCTAATTTTCGACATGCTCAAACGGTAATCGTATACCAACACTTTCAGATTGAAATTATTTGTGTTTGGTATGTCATTAATTTGAATAATAAATGATTAATCATATATAATATGGCAGGTTTTGATGATTTAATTCATTTAAACTTCATAACGCTATGCAAGAAGCGGAAGAGTTATCAGATAGACCTCCTAGGATCTTTAACCCATTTATTGATTCTTTTGAGGAATATTCAGAAATATTGTAACAATATTCATTAAGAGCAGCACTGGAACTTTAATCTCCCATTTTTAATAACAAACAATAATAAAGGAAGAATGCTAAATAAATAATATCAAAAGCCAGTTTGGACTTACTATACTTGATACAGTAGTTGGTATATTCTTTGCATAGAACTATTAGAACTGCATAGATGAGGTATATTCTTTGCGTCTCAAATGTCACAAGTGACAAGACCATACGATTATGCGGTGTTGCCGGCTGCCTAATTCTTCGTGTACGAACGTTTATTCGAATGGTGTTGAAAAATACACATGTATTTAGCACCGTATACGAAAAAATTCATGTGGAAATAACCGTACACGCATAATATTCGTGTGAACTCGAAAATCACACCCCTGTTCAAAATAAAAAACGGCATATTCAAAATCCAGTAAGAAACGAAGTGGTAGAGGTAGCTGTTTTAGGACAAGTTGTTGCAAATCTCTTAGTATAAGAAAGTTTGCAGAATTATCTGGAGTGAGTGAACGTACCGTCGGGTGAATTTTGAGAGCTAACAAATTCCATCCCTATAAAATTCATTCAGTTCAGGAACTTAACGAAGTCGATTTTGATCATCGATTGAAATTTTGTGAAATCATGAGCGAGCATTTTTTGCCAGATCCACATTTTTTTTATAACTTTGTTTTTCGGATGAATGCAGTTTTTATGGTAACAGGACAGTGAATCGACAGATTCCAATCCAGGAAACGCATATTCAACACCCAAAAAAGTTAAACGTTTGTTCTAGAATATTTAGCGATCCTATTGTTGGTCCAATTTTTTACCATGTATTTCAACTGGGGGTATGTATTTGGAATTACTCTAAAACACCGTTGATCCAATGTTAACGGACATAATAAACTCCTGGACAAAATTAACGCACCACTTTAATTATTCTAAATATTTACAATATAAACACAAAATAAAACTTAGTTAAATTGAAACAATAATGAATACCTAAAAATTAGTCGAATATGACCTTAACATGACCTTAATTTGCCTTATTTTTTCTTTAAAAATTTGTTTTTGCTGAAAATGCATAATCAAGCTATCATGCTTTCAAATTGAAAAAAAAAATATGTGAAACACAATAAATGAATTTTGGTGAACCCTAATACCGTGTAGGGCCTCCTCTACTTCTTATTACTGCATTCATGCGTCGAGGCATGCTTGATATTAAATGTTCAACAAACGCTTGCGGAATAATCTCCCATTCTTCAATAACGGCCTCTATAAGTTGCTTGTGATTAACAACAGGAGGTCTAAGACTTCGAATTTTCTTTTTGAGATAGTCCCATAGATGCTCTATAGGATTCATGTCCGGACTGTTAGGTGGCCACTCTAATAAAGGGATATTAACATCATTTAGGTAACCAATAACCTGTCTTGCCACGTGGGGACGAGCGTTGTCCTGCATGAAAAAAAAATTAGGCCCAACAAATGGAGCAAAAGGCATTACATGTTCGACAATGATGTTATCTAAGTAATATTGGGCATTCATAGACCTCGTACGTATAGGGACTAATTCCGTACGAGCATCGAAGCAAATTCCTCCCCAAAACATTTTAGAGCCACCACCAAAAGGTACTTTAGGAGAGATATTATAGCTAGCAAACGCTCACGTCCATCTGGAGTTTTAAGGCTAACTCTGGTTTAATCGGAGAACATAACCCGTTTCCAATCATTGATGGTCCAATTCTGATGTAGGTAGTCTTGCAAAATTCAATCTCTGAACTTTGTGTTCTCTGGTAAGCAAGGGCTTTTTGGCTGGTCTTCTATTGCTCAATTCTGCTTCATGTAAACGTCTTCTAACCGTTCGAGATGATATAGCGACGTTGCGAACATCCGCTAATTCATTTTTTAACAGATTGCTGGTAACTCTCCTGTCTCTGAGAGCACGTTGTCTCAAAAAACGATCATCAATTTGATTAGTGCAACGTTTTCGCCCTTGTCCTGTTCTTCGAAGGTACGAGCCTGTTTCATTATGACGTCTCACTACGCGACTGATACTGGAATGATGTCTTCCTAATAAACCAGCAACATGTCGCATTGAATATCCTTCATCCAGAAGAGTCGATGCTCGCACTGCCTCCTCTATTGACAAATTTCTTTGGCGGTTCATTTTTCTTACTTGTTTTACTCGCAAATGAACTTCCAAACATGCATATGATAAAAACAATTACAAACAAACCTTGCTTCTCACAGAAATTTTTTTTTAATCAACACTTTAAAAAAAAATTAACTCAGATTTACTCTAAAACGAAGTTTATTATGAATTACTGTCAAAACAAGGTATTATGTGACACTAGCTAGTTTAAATAACATCTGTCAGTATCAAACACGGTCCATAGCCTACTTGTCGTACACTAAAGTTAACAATAAATAAAGATTATTGAGAAAAATATGACTGGTGCGTTAATTTTGTCCAGGAGTTTAGAAAACGATAACCGATACCTTGAAGATCACCTAATATTTCAACTGGACGGGGTTCCTCCACATTTTGCTGCAGCGTTTCGTCAGTACTTGAATGAAAAACTTTCCTGGACGAAGAGGATTTATTGAATGGCCACCATGATCTCCTGATCTGTCCCCCTTAAATTACTTCTATGGTGTTATATTTAAAGTAAAATATATGCCACTCATCCAGGTTCCTTAGTAGAAGACCGTATTATTACCGAATGTCGTCAAATAATTCCAGAAATGCTCCAAAACGTCAAACAAAAATTCGAGAATAATTTATATTCGTGTAGCTACGGAAGTTAATGAACAACACTTTGAGTTACATTGAAGTAATTCAGTTAATAATTATGGGAGCTGTTCTTAATTTTCCAATTCAATTTTCATGTTCACTTTTCTATATTTTTTCAAATTTTTAATATGAATTGTCTATTAAATAGTTGAGTTTTGCTTTCAATTGGTGTATCATTATTGTAAATACGGAAACTTTTCTTGCAAGATGGCGACAAAATCAAAAGTTTTGTAATAAACTACCACACAGTCAAATTACTTATAAAATTACCGTTTTAATGATATGTCACATTTAGTACTTTCCCTATTTCTATTTTATTGGTAATAGTGACAGAGGGGGAGTTGAGGGATTTATGATGGTTGAGCATATGATCGAAAGATGTCCCACTTGGAATGAAAATCAACCGGTTTTTGCATTTTCCCCCCAAAAAATTATCATCCAGATATGCGATCTGTTTCGTTTTCAGGGCCGCACCCTGTATATCTATATACTAACTGAGAGCAAGTGACTCCAACAATTTGATTCTAGGTTGTCAACAGACTTGGGTCGAATACTTGGTATTCGAATCCGAATCCTGGATACTGTATTCGAATACTCAAGATTCGAATACAAAAAAAGGGTATTCGAAAAATGCTGTGTTTGAATACCTGGAATCGTTTAAATAGGAATACTTTTCGAATAATCCAACTAAAAAGAAGGATATGCGCACTTTAAACTCAATTTTTATTTGCGTGCTTGAAATAATAAAAATATATAGCAAAATTAAAAATGCCTTAAGTACTACAAAATAGATATAACTTAGAATAAAATTCTTTGGTTTATAGTTTATAGGTAACAGAAACATAAATAAAAACTTGAATGATGAATAAAATCATTTCATTTGAATGAAAACATTGGAACCAATCAATATCATATGACGACGCACAGGGAATCAAATATAAAGAGAAAAATTAAGTGTTTCCTATCCCGTTCGACTTCAACAAAACCAACATTTCAAAAAGTTCGTCACCCAAATTTTGACGCTTTGGCCTATTTATCATCCCCGCAAAAGAAATCAATCGTTCTACTGAAGCAGAAGATGGTGATATGGAGTTAGTTATACCTTATGAATATTTGTTTAATTAAAGTGTAATCATTCAGCATCTCCAAAGCTAATCTTTTATCTTCAAGATATTGCGAAAGGTTAAGTTGAATTTTTGTATTCGAATACTGGGATTCAAAAATGGTATTCAGAATCCAGAATACCAAGTACCGACAGAAAAAGTATTCAGTCGAATACCAAATATACAAAAATGTATTCGAATAGTATTCAAATACCAGCCAAATGTATTCTGAATCGGATTCAGAACACTGAGTATTCGAATACTACCCAAGTCTGGTTGTCAAGTATAAATTTTTCACAGATTATACTATTTATAGTGCTTCTTTAATTTCAATATAAGTTTTTAGCTTATTTATATTGTACGGGGCTGCAAAGAAGTATCACGGCGTTGCGTTGTCTTATAAAATATATGAATAGGTACATATATAGAAAAATCGAAG
>CAJUYG010000183.1:29431-55977 GCA_910591675.1 Galerucella calmariensis
ACAATGTAGATTTTACAAAATAAAATTGTTTGATTTCATAACTTACTTTGGATCTACATCAAGTAAAAGCCTCATCTATTCAACTATTGCAATTATTAAGCATCTGACATTTTTTTCCTGTCATATATTCAAACTTTTTGTAAATACCATCACGATATATTCAACATTTACTTTGGATTTATCGAATTGTGTGTCGGACAAGGCTAGTGGTGTTCATTAAAATGAGAGAAACCTTTCACCTTAATTGCCTATTTTCTACCCCTTTGTTTGGCATTAAGCCAACAACTGAATGACAGCGGTTATCTGTGACTTATTGGTTGATTTAATGACTTGTAATTTGACTTTGTGGATTTTATTAATTGCACAGATGCAATAACTTTATGATAAGTTGATTTAAGTTGGAAGATTTTTTTTTAAATGTTATTTTCAAATTTGTAAGCTGTTATATTAGTATGATACTATAATCTTAAGATCTATTAATAACAAGCTTTAGTTAAATAAGACAATTGAGGACAGTGGCGGATCCAAGGTACTGTTTAGGGAGGTGGGTGATGGATTTAAACACTCTAATAATATAAGAAAAGTAAAATACGAATAAATTAAATTAGACATTAAATAGACATATAAAATAATGAAGACAAACAATAGTTTTATGTTTCATAAAAATGCGATCCTATCACTAATAAATAAAACAAATAGCATTCTGCAGATGCAAAAAATCTAATAAAGCATTCCCAAAAAGGAAAAATTAAAGCGTAAACTACGTACCCTTCATAACAAATATTGACGGAATTCAGTCTACATTTCTGCAATAAGTAATCAAAATAGAAAACAGAGTTATATAACGGACGAAGCTGGGGGGAGGGTTAATTACCCCCTTTCCCCTCCCTGGATCCGCCGCTGATTGAGGAAACTGGAAGGAAAAACTTACAATAAGTACATAACTTCTTGGAAACCCTAAATTTCTCCAGGAAATCTCTCAGAGCTAAGTAGTAAGGAGGATACACGATAAATATGTGCATTCTATGTGATAAGCTTCTTGGCATTTTTTGAACAACGTCTATGCCTTTCAGGTAGTTGAAAATTAACTATTAATCTTGGCATGATGCGGTGGCAAAAACAAATAACCATTATAAATTCAAACCACTTCCTACAAAACCTATAAATATTTACGATTTGCGGATCTTTTCGATGAAGTCGCTTTGGTACTTGTTGTGCGACTCACTAATATAAGTTTGTTTTTAAAGGGGTTACTTCTGAAGGTAGAGCTTTCATACTATTGAGATCTAAGACTACAAACGTGAAGGAAACTTGACTTTTAGAAATTCACAGAAGATATATGGAGTAAATAACTTTCTCATTCTACAAAGCAGTTCTGGGATTCTGCACACTATATAATTTTACTATTGACTGTATTCGCACGTCTTTTGACGACTATTTCTTAGCACTTTTAGAACTTTCTTTGAAAAATGCCTTCTGGGCCTGAAAATGCATTTTTTCCGGAAACCCCCGAGTAACGAGTTTGGAGCGCTTCCCATGAAATATGCAATTTTCCCCCAGAATGACCCCCCGGATACCCCTCCAGAGGCGCCCCTGAGCGCCTCCGGGTAATTCCAATGCTATAATTGAATTCAGCATCCCTGAAAACTCCCCAGTATCGAGTTTGGAGCGATTTTCATGCACGCTGATACCCAAGTAACACATTTCATTTACTAAGCAAATAATGATCGAAGCATATAATTCAGAAAAAATGATAAAGTTTAGCATATTCTAAGCATTATTTTATAGAATAATTTCTGCCTTCCTTAAAAGACGTCTTATCTTGTTTAAGACTAAATATTCCAACCAAGTAGCAATATTGCTAGTAAGTAATGAAAAGTAGCCAAAAAATAGAGATAATGACTTTAAAAAATGCCAAAAAAAGGGATAGCCAAATTGGAATTTAGTGTGGTCATAAAATGCCTTTAAGTGCTTCAATTAGTGCCATTTATAAGCAATACTATAAAGTTTTGTATTGGAATTAATTTGGACTTTAAATGGAAATTAATTCCAAAAAAACCCACAGTATTGCTAATCTTAATGTGATTGTGAATCTCAATTCAATTGAAAGGTTTCATGATTTTCCAGAAATCATTATAGAACATGGAGAAAAAGATTGGAATAAAAATTAATGGAAAATTACAGGACTACGGAAATTTGGACGAATAGGTGCGTACTACAGGAGTGTACATAAAAGTAGTAACGCAGCTAAAAGTTACAACGAAATAAATATAGACACAGAAGATCACCTTCCTGGTTCTAGGACCACGTCTTTCTATTGGCCTTGTCGTGGGACTCTTTCTTAATAGGCTAATACCACTTCGTCCTTGTGGAAAATTTGTTGTTGCTGTTGTTCCCATCCCTTGCCTCAGGTGCAACACACAAAATTTTCTCTCCACTTTCTAAGGTCTCAATAACTTTAAAGGTGTTCATTTTTTATTACTAAATAATTATAAAATATGACCTATAAAACAATCTATTACTCGAAACATAACCTCACAATAATGTTCTTTTCCTTCAACTTTATAATTCTGAAAGCTTTCACAAAGCAACACAAACAGCTATCTAGTTTTTAATTCCATAAAGCTTCGTATTGGCATAGATAAATGATTGTTAAATACAATAAAGACATGGCCGAACCGTTTGCTCATGATAATTTTATTTGTTTTATTAACAACATTTCCAAAATAAGCTAAAAAAAGCGCTATCACAATAAAAACCGTTCCTGGAACGTGCACTTCACTGGATTCCATTTCTAGTAGACTATCATATCGTTAAAATGTCATAAAATAAAATACATATTTTATTTCACATTTTACCAGAGGTGTGATCTACTATGAATGGACCTTAATAAAATTTGACAACAAAGTTTTGTAGTCTTAAACTTCAAAATATTATTGATTGTCTAGTTGTCATATTTTTTCGTTGTGTCAGATAGGGACCAAAAATTTTTTCATCAATTTTATTACTAGTTAATCTTGACAACGGTAGCTGGAACGCTACCGAAACGTCGAAATCAAAAATAAAAAACATTATTGTGGTTTGATTCCCAGAAGAATAAGAAAAAAAAACTGAAATTGCTGCACACTATTTTAGAAACGAGTCTGCACGGATAGCTGCAAGATTTCTAAATGAACGTCATCCCGGTAATAATGTAAGACATCCCTACGTGATAAATTTAATATCTATAATAAGTTCATGGAGACGGAAACGTGTGTAACAGAAAATATGAAAGACAACATCCTGTTACTAAGGAGGCTACACAGGTTGCACTTTTGGGACATGTTGCATTGGACCCCACTTCAAGCACAAGACAAATAGCAGCAGCTACAGGAATTCCACGAAGAAGCATTCAGAGGATGGCGTTCCACCACACTATGCAGCTCCTGTACGTTACGGTTTTTGATCAACATTTTCCCGCACATTGGATAGGTAGGAGAGGTTCCATTGAATAGCCTCCAAGAGCGCTTGATCTATCACCGTTGGACTTTTCCTTATGGGGTTATTTGAAGAGAAAAATTTGATCCTGATTGATTTCTTTATTTATTTCGGTTAGGAATAACATCCAAACTTTCAATAAAAATTGTTCCACTACCACATAAGACTGGTGTATGAATAATATTGTCATTTTTCTTATACATTTTCCCTGTGGTGATCAATTAGGGTAATAATTTTTCTTTGTGTGAATATTTAACTTGACAAATTTCGAATAATTCTTTTGTCTTTGAAATACCTTGGATCGTTAAAGAAATATATTTTCCTTTTATTCTCTGCGTCGAATTTTCATTCTTTGTTTAAACTGGGGATATCGAATTGGGTATGCTTCCACCGGTATCATAAATATCGTGCTCACAATGGGCGGAAATAAATTATGATATTAGTCACTTTTCTGTCCGAATTTACGGGAAATATAATTCATTGGTTCATTATTTTCAATGTCACACAAAAGAAAAAAAAATTCCCCATTCTTGAGAAATTAATTTCGCTGTAATTTTGGTCATTGACACGGGTATAATAATTTTTTTTATTGGTGACCCATTTTACCTATTTAAAGCACGCCTCAGCATGTTTAAATCAAACTTCATAAAACGCGCGTGTTTTAAAGTTACCGTGGCAACATCTCGAGAAACGAAGTCATCTATCTAAATCATGTCTAAATGACAATTTTTTCATCATTGATCTGACAGGAGTAGTTTGTAACGTCAAAACTTTCATTTCAATGTCAAATTTATAAATTAAAATGGAAAGTGCCGTTGGTATTGTTTGAAATATTAATATTTCGATTTTTCAAATCTTAGGAAATAGTATTTAAATTAATACTATTGACATTCACAGAACTCAATAAGGTTCAACTTCCATCAAAATACAAATTAGTTTATGTTTTCTCATTTCCATGACCAGTATTTATAATTTCAAAGTGCACCAATAAAAAAAAATAGCGTAAAGTATTCGTGGATAACCGTTCTTTAAAACACGCGCTTCGCGGTCGTGCTCGAAATAGAGCAATCCACGTATACTTTACTATTATGTAAGAATAATATAGATTACTTTTATCAAACTCAATAGCATATTTATCAACATGTTTTGTCTCTGAGCTGATGACGATGCCGAGCAGCCCGATAAGTAGTTGTTGCTTCCTACTGAACGGTCTCTGTTATTTGAAAATTAAATTTCAAAAACTTTGTAGAGCGGGGATTGAGTAGAGGCATACTATGCACGCTAGCGTTCAGTGTAATCGTTTATTTTAAGCGGTGCTTTTGGCAAACTTCGCATTAATTTATCACAAATCTAGAATATAGGTTTTGCTGCTCTACTCGACACTTTTCAAAACCGTGTTCAAATTCAAAATCGGACAATCGACAACGCATCTAGACATATTATCGTATGAAAAAATTAAAATTGCAATTGCGATAAAACTAACGCTCGCGCTTGGCGTCTGCTCTTTGCGCATATAAAGGGCATACAAAGAACTTCCTTTGTACCTACCAACTTTCAGCTCTTGCAATTGAAAAATGACGAAAATATGAATTTCCGAAAAAATGACTAATTTTCCGGTTTTTCCTGATTTTCTCGGTTCCTAATTATCCGATTGCTCGACCCCTCATTTTGCTCGTATTTTAATTATCTACAATTTATTCATACATACCATTGACATTGCTTCAATACGTTTAACGCTATATGAAAAAAAACCAAATAAATGAGGTTTTGAACGTTTATAACAAATGACTGAACAACATTTGCGTGTCCAAAACATATCAAAATGATGCAACGCAATGTCCTTCATATGATGACATCATCACTCTTCTACCAGGATTTTTGTCTAAAATATTCACCTATTGCTTGGTGTAAACCTTCTTATAATGATTCTGTCTTTTCTATTCTTCTTTGGTGTGATCGGGGCTCAGCCTAAATAACAATTTATGCTGTGATCGGTGGATGTATGTTGGGTTGCATGCAATGTAATTTTAAAGTTAAGCTACTCCACTGGCTTTGGCATGATTTTACTGTCATTTCCTTTATTAAGGATATCACTTATTGAGGAAGCTGTGAATTTTGAATTATTTGATTAGGGAGCATGATTGCTTGACTGCTATGTCAGCGCTATAAGATTACTTTTTATGAAATTATAACATAACTGAATATATATATGGTGAACTGGGTAGATCTTTTGAGAATCACTATTTTTTCAGTTGATTTCGTCAATTGTAGAGCTAATTTGTTTTGTTTTCTCTGTCATACAAAATACAAGATCTCAAGTTAAATCTGAATGAACAAACCGTATTTTACCGAATTTCGTTCTTCGTTATATTTGTATATATTTGATAGTTGTTCGAACTTCACTGAGACAGAGTTCGTAATTCAGAAATCCATATGGTATGATTAAGCTGGAAATTATCAACAATGTGTATATTGAATTGTTAACATCTCAAAACAAAACATCACGTTTGGAAATGCTCAAGCTTAATCAAAACGAAATATAGCGCCGTTTGGAAACCATTAAGGATACATGAATGCATGTATGGTTTCATCATGTTTCCTATCAATACATGATAATGCTAGCACGTTATTAGTGAGCCCGTGTCGTTGTGTGGTTCGAGTTGACTTCTGAGTATTGTCTATTAGTTTGTTTGATGAACTAGACGTCGCGGAATTTTGAGTTATGTTTATTATTTGTTTCATTGATAAAGTACCTAAATAAATATTATTATTGTGGACTGTGATACAAATCACTTCAAATTGATAATTAATAATAACAATAGTACAGGAGTTTTAGTCTAGTCAACAAGGTCAGAAACGTGTTAATTCTTGATTAAGCTCCTAAAAATATGAGCGATTGCTCATTGGAATCGGAATGCATTCTAGAAAATTTTTTCGGAAGTATGTATTAGTACATAAGAAATTGTAATGAAAACAAGATAACATTTAGTTGTTTGTTAATAAATCAATTAGGCGAGCGGGACACCCCCAAAAAGACGCTTAGAAATAGCAGTATGTGACCACGGAGTACTAATCGCTAAAACCACTTTTACTTTATGTTTTCGGGGTCGCTGAATACGAATCTGAAATTATTTTTTTCCTAAAAACGGGGGAACACTTGGTAAAATGGCAATCAAGCGTAAAATTCGTAAAACTGGATTTAATAATTTTTGATATTCAACTCGCCATATCTTAAACAATTATCAATATTTTTTTATGGCAATTTAACTGCTTATTCTACAACTCAATAGCTGCAAAATAAGCCCATGCCGATGATTCTCTGACATTTATTAAATGAATAGTGAATTTTTAAATGTGTGCCGTCACGAATTCCGAGTTTTTTCATATAATCGCAAAAGTTGAGTGACGAAGTTTCGAGCTTCGAATAATTAACTATGTAGTATTAAAATTTAGTGTGTAAGGAAGTTTTTGATAAAGTTTCAGCTCTTAATATTCAATAGAAAAAAAAATAGGCGATTTCAAAGTCGAGCGCTGAGGGCGTTTGCGCGCCGTGCAACGTGGTCGTAATGCGGATCAATCGTTTGCCGCGACAGGAACCATCTGTATGTTTGAAGTATTGCTTATTATGATACTTTAAACCATTTATTTGTTAGTGTGAGCAACCAGAATACATTTATAATGATATTTTTATGAACAGTGTAAGAATATTCATTTCAATCGAGATTATCTAAAATTAATACATCACATTTATGTGATTGTATACATTTTACACTTTTTTGTATACATTTTACACATTACTACTTCCTTGCAAACATTATATTTTATACATACATTAATTCTTTACGTTATCATTTAGCAATTGAAAAAAATCCAGACATAACGAGACTTCCGCCGTCAAAACCAGCTATGCTTAAACACATTTTAAGAGCTCTTTGGCAAATCCATGAATGGAAGCAAGCAACTCAATCTGTAATTATTTCTAAAGATGTGACAAAGTTTGGCTGGTTAATAGAAAATGGTAAAATAACATTTAATTACTATGATGGCCCTACTGCAATGGAAATACTTCAGAAATATTTTTGTTCTTGCACTGGAAAAAATGCTTGCCAAACGAATATTTGTCCTTGCAGAGAGTCTAATTTGAAATGCTATGATGTTTGTAATTGTAATGATACGTGCGCTAATAGAGATGTAATCAATGAAATGGACGGAATAAATGATAACGATTGACATATTTTAATGGCATTTATTAAATCTGTATTTGAATCACACGAATAACCCGCGCCGTGGCAAGCTATTGCTTTGCGTCACGTGCACGACGCGCAAACGTCCTCGACTTTGAAATCGCCTATTTTTTTTTCTATTGAATATTAAGAGCTGAAACTTTATCAAAAACTTCCTTACATACTAAATTTTAATACTACATAATTAATTATTCGAAACTCGAAGCTTCGTCACTCAACTTTTGCGATTATATGAAAAAACTCGGAATTCGTGACGGCACACATTTAAAAATTCACTATTCATTTAATAAATGTCAGAGAATCATCGGCATGGGCTTATTTTGCAGCTATTGAATTGTAGAATAAGCAGCTAAATTGCCATAAAAAAATATTGATAATTGTTTAAGATATAGCGAGTTTATTATCAAAAATTATCAAATCCAGTTTTACGAATTTTATGCTTAATTGCCATTTTACCAAGTGTTCCCCCATTTTTAGGAAAAAAACAATTTCAGATTCGTATTCAGCGACCCCGAAAACAGAGTAAAAGTGGTTTTAGCGATTAGTACTTTCGTGGTCACTACAAGGTCTATTTGGGGGTGAGTCCCGCTCGCCTAAATAGCTCGCAATATTTGAGGAATTGAAAAAATATTTCAAATAAAAAAGTCCTAACTACAGTATTTGTAATTTTAATTCAACGCTGAAAACAGGTCTAGCTAGAATTAAACAGGTTACATTGAATAATTCTTTTCAAGTATTAATTGTTAATTTGAAAATTGGAAAAAATCATGGTTTATTTTGAACACTTCGAAGAATTTATTGTCGTTAGAAAAAAAATGTTAAGTCCACTTTTCAAAAGATTATACTATTGAATATTAACTAATTATTTTCCAATGTCCGATATTTTAAATGGCTACATGAAAGTTAAAATAATATACTTACCCAAAAATGTTTGGCTTCGTGGATCCTTTATTATACATAAGCAATCAGATGATAAAAAATGAATAAATATTATTATTAGGTTTGTGATAATTTTTTAAAGTTACTTTATGTAAGGTCCAAGGAATGTTCAATGAAATTTTTTTTCGTCAAATATTATGTTATTGCTGTTTTTTATCTAGCAATTGCATTCTGTAACGTTGTAAATTTTTTTTTACATTTTTTTAATTTTTTATAGAGCTACAAAAATGAGGAAAGCAGGAATATATATATCAAAGTTTGAAACAAATCTTATATTTTTTATAAAAGTTGAATATTTTAAATATAAAAATTTTTCTTAGTACTTTGATATAAATATATGCCTGTTTTTGTATGTTTTTAGCTCTAGGAAAACATGATATTGAATGGAAATATTTTTTCGAAATCATTATTATTCCAAGACAATACGATAATGTGGAAAAATTTTCAAAGAAAATTGATCTTGTCTGTTTGTTAAGGTTTTATTTGTTTGGGAAAAATTTCTTGACAAAAATTTTGAACAAAAGATTCCAACTTTCTTAATGCATTTTTTAGATAAAAAAAGCAATAACATAATATTTTATAAAAACATTTTCTTAACATTTCTTGTAATGTTCACATTCACTTAACTTCAAAACATCATTATGAACAAAATAATAAACTTTTATAACATTTTTTTCTTGTGATCTTGTTGAGTACAATATGTCTCCCTGAGTTGGAATCATATGGAGAACTTTTTTATTATTTATTTTAGAAATAAAAGTTATTCCTCATTATTCTATATGAAGGGCACCACGAAGCCAAATTCCTTAGATATATTATTTCAACTTTTGGGTAGTTATTTAAGACTTCAGACAACTAAAAATGTTGATTAGTTAATTAAAAAAAGTATAACTTTTTGAAAAGTTGGCTTGAAAATGTTTTTCTAACGGCAATAAATTTATTGGAGTGTCCAGAATACACCATATTTCTTTTAATACGTTAAAATTTTTTATTTATTTTAGCTTAACGTGTTTCGACAGCGCTGGTCAGTGGCACAGAAAAAATAAATACAGATATTTACATAATTATTACAAATATTTAATTTAGATTTTACAGTATAGGTTGGTAGCTATCAGGGACTGTAAGACTTTCTTGATTTCGGTAGGGCATTTCCTTGAGGTTGGGCCTAAGATCAAGTTTATATATAGCAGAAAATTGTTTGCTTAACGGTCACAATATCATTACAGCTATGGCAAACGGGACGATTTCCTGAAGACATCAGATATCCGTGTGAGAGTTTGGTATGACTGATTCGGATTCTTCTGATTGTAGTAGCCTCTCTCCGGGTTAAGAAGTTCAGGGAGACAGGAGAAGTGGATGGATGGATATCATGAAGTGCTGTCGTGCTATTGCGCCACAGGTGTCGCCAAGAATCTTGTGTAACGTTTTTGAAATGGATCTTCAGGTCGGTTGCGAGTTGGACAATGTGTGTTGGGTCGTTGTTAGTGGTAGCATCTTTCGCGTGGCGGTCCGCAGTTTCGTTACCATCAATGCCGATGTGAGATGGAAGCCAGATGAGAGAGACTGTTATATTTTGAGCAACGAGAGTTTGATAGATGTCGTGTATATTCTGGACAATTGGGTGGTCAGTGAAGATTGACTTGATTGACTGAATGGAGGAAAGGGAGTCTGTGCATATTGCAATATTTTTGTGGGGTAGGTGGATGCTTTTGATAGCTTGAAAAATTCTTTGTAGCTCGCCTGTGTGAACGCTACACACTATAGGTAGGGTGAAGGAGCTTATGAGTTCATGTTTCGTGGAAACTGCACAACCAACACCGGAGTCAGTTTTGGAAGCGTCTGTGTAGAGTATTAAATCATAAGGTTTTTTTTGTAGTAATTCTAGGAATGCTTTCTTTATAAGTGCAGTGGGAGATTCATGCTTATTATAAATGGTAAGTGAGGTATCGATTGTAGGGATATTTTTGGTCCAAGGTGGAGAAGGTAGAGGGAGCGGGGAGGTCAGAGGAAGGTCGGTATCTTTGAGTGAAGGAGTGAGTATTTGGGGGATAGATTTTATAATTGTTCGAGGGTAAGTAGGGGGATTAGTCATTGAAGTGAAAAGCGAGTGAACAGGATTGAGAGGATTGGAGGATACTGAGGCAGCATATGAGAGGAGTAGGGATTGGCGTCTTAGGTAGGGGTAGTTCATTAGCTTCAATGTGGAGACTATCAGCAGGGCTAGAGCGAAAGGCACCAAGGCAGAGGCGAGGAGCGGTATTGTGTACAGAGTTCAGTGAATCAGTGACAGATTTGGGGGCAGACATGTAAATAAAGCAGCCATAATCAAGCTTTGAGCGGATGAGAGCTCTGTATACTCTCAATAATACGATTTCGTCGGAACCTCAGTGAAAGTGACTGAGGGTTTTAAGTATATTTAGTCTCTTTATACAGATGTCTTTGAGTTCATGGATATGGTGTTTCCAGTTAAGTCGGGAGTCGAAGGTTATTCCAAGGATTTTACATTGATTCGCAATGGGTAGGAGTATGTTATTGAAGAAAATGTGAGGTAAAGGAGAAGATGTTCTTCTTGAAAACTTGATTATTTTGGATTTGTTTTGGGATAGGGATAATCCAAGGTGAGAAGATCTATCTTGTAGAAGGTTTACTGCGGTTTGAAGGAGTTTGCAAGTTGCTGAGATCGATTTACCATGGCAATACACAATTAGGTCATCAGCATATTGTACGTGTTTTATGAGTGCAGGAAAATTGTGACAGAGCTCGTTTATTGTGAGGATGAATAGGGTAGGTAATACTGATCCTTGAGGGACTCCAGCATTTTTTGGGTGAGGTGAGGAGAGTTCACCATTAGCAGAAACTCTGAATGTTTTACAAGTTAGGAAATTATTGATGAATGATAGAATGTTACCATGGAGATTGTATTTGTAAAGTTTTTTTAGAATTGCAATCCTAGATATCGAGTCAAAGGCACCTAACCTTAAAAAATTGCTTGATGTAACCTGTTTACTTTTGCCTCGCATAGACCGACCTATTTTCAGTGTTGAATTCAAATTATAGATCATTAAGATGCAGTATCAAGAAGTGCATAAAGGTGTACGAATGTTGGCAAATTTTTGGTTGTCTTTGAGGGTATTTGCTATAATAATTCATAATTCATATTGTTGCTAACAATATCTACCTGTTAATCACGAGTTTGGATAAACTTTTATTGTCTCTTTACCTTTTATTTGTATACCATTCAGTTTTTCAAGCGTGGTCACAACCTTATCAAATGCCTTTTGCCAAATTGTGCAATGTATTTGAACAGTATTGCTCACATTTTTTCAAGTTTATCATGTCCATTCTTTATGATGAGATTCACATAGATAATTTGAAATGCTGTTTTTTAATAAACCCCTAATGGATATTGCATAATAATAATTATTCTAATGCTTTATAAGTTTAAGAAAATATTTTTCAAAAACAGTGACTGCTCAACTAAGAAGCACAAATACTTCCTGGGCTATAGACCCCCTGACGGCTTTTAAATTACTCTTCAAAGTCATGTTGACTTCGATGACTTGAGATTACTTCCTAAGAAAAAATATATTTATTTGTCAATACCTGGCAATGTACGAAATAAATGTTTTAAATAAAATTCACTAGAACAAATATTCCAACTCCCAAACTCTTCAAAATTATAGATGTGCTATTTGAGTGTAAATAAAATTTATTCAAGCACGAGAGAAGCTCTTTAGGACTTTGACTCGGCTTGAGAAACAAAACGAATGTTCAAACACACAAAGAGCAAACGTATCTCCTCGTGAAATCAGAGACGTTTCGGCTAGGGTACAAAACTTTGTAATTAAACCACTGGGCAGTTAGATACATTTAATTTAATTACTAACTCTCCTTTTAATTTATAAGTTTACATACAAGTTAAGTAGATAGTGGTGTCTATGTTTCACAAACAAAACATTGGTGTACGTGCAGGGCCGGATCTACAATGGGGCATCCGGGGTGGTGCCCCCGACCTTAGGGGCCCCCTGGCAGAGAATAAAAAGGGAAAAATATTCAGCCCTTTCTAGACAAATTTAAAAATTTTTACAAAAACTAACTTGAAAAAAAAGATAGAAACATACTAGTTGACTCAGAGTTTGACTTAGTGTTAAAAAGAAAGAAACATGGCGTTGGGGATTCAAAAAAAATTAAAACTTTTGATTTTGTCAAAATTATTGCAGTCAGAAAAAATCGATCTTTTTTTTGCACATGATCAGCTTCAAAATGCTTTACAGAGAATTCAGAGCTTGAGAGAAAATTTCAATTCATTACTGATGAATGTGTCAGGAATTTGCGGTGAGTGGAAAATTGAAAAAAGTTTCTAGACAAAAGATCACGTGAGGTAAAGTCTCACTTTGATGAGTTGTCGCAAGATGAGAGATTGAATGATCCTCAACAACGCCTTCGAGTTAATGTTTTCTACCCGATGATAGATACAATATTATCGAAACTTGAAACTGGGATTGTTGGAATGACAATTTAATTCATGTATAAAAAATCGCATATGCCACAGTGCAATTGTCACTTTGACAGCGGCAAAAGTTAGCTTTAACTTTTACAGCGATTTACTGCATTTTTAATAATTGTACATTAAAATAAAAATGTGTTTATTTTTAATGTTTTATAAATAAAATTTGCATTGATATGTTTCCAAATTTCTCATTCATTAAATTGTCCTGCCGAATTACACTCAAGGTTTGTATTGATATTGGGTAAATTTGTGTTGTTCAAATTCTAAACTGTTTCCTTTAGCAATTTGACTCGAATAACTGTCAACCTAAATACACTAAATACACCTTCGGTGTCGTGTTTTTAATAGTTGACAGTTATTCTCGTCAAATTGATAGGAAACAGTTCCTCATTAAACAACCCAAATTTACCGGATAAAATACAAACGACTTGTGCAATTATAAGTGAAAAATGTTCTGAAAACTTATAAAATCCTGCAACCTCAGTATCTTACAAATTCATCCAAGAGCGAGTTGGAGCAAGAAGCTGATAGATGTACTGTACGGTCAACATTTTCAAAAGAAATCAATTCAAGGAAAGATGTCAAAGAGCTAGCCCGTTTCTTGATAATTCAAAATGCGTCATTGTCGTCTAGTTCTCCAGATGTGTGCATAGCACTTCTGATGTTCCTAACTGTCCCTATCACTACTGCGAAAGCTGAACGGACTTTCTCTAAATTAAAGTTAATCAAAAACTACTTGCGTACCTCAATGGGACAAAATAGACTTTAGTAATTTAGCGCTAGTGTCCATTGAAAATCAAAGAGAGCGTAAGATTGACTTTAATAAGGTAATAAACAAGCTTTCTTTAAGAAAATCTAGAAAAAAGTGTTTTTAGTTTTAAATTTCTGCGTTTGTAACAAAATGTCATAAGAGCATTTGCAAACATTCTACATGTAGGATATTGCCTGCAGATTATAATAACTGTTTCTACAAGTTGTGAACAATAAATATCGTCATTAACAGAAAACTGTCGTTCCTACCCCAAATTGTCTTTTGCCCCGGGGCCTTTCCAACTCAAGCTCCGGCCCCTGTGTACGTGGATTCGCTTAATAATTTGTATAAAGGTTCATAACATAGGCAAATTAAAATATACAGTGTGCTGATTGTTACAGATGAGTCTATGTTTAAGTGGTTATAAATCACTTTGTTTGCACTTCATTTTTTATACAGTCGGCAGAAGCAAACAAAAGCCATGGGTGGGCGTGTTCAGGTTAGGTACTCTAGTTGTATTTTTGGGATAACGATCGATTCTTTGAATCGAAAACCAATTATTGACAACATACGTGTCAACTGTCAAAAGATATGTCAACAAAGTCGAATCTGTTCACATCACGATCTTTTGGAGTAGACCGGTCGAATCCAGCCGTTTGTGAACTGTTTATTTACCTTAAATCAATATTCCGACCAATTTGGTTAATTTGGAGGTGTTACTTTTTCAGTTTCTCTATCTCTTACCGTTTTTTTTTTCGGGATCCCATTGATAAGCCTCCAATTTGGAACACACTGTACAAAGATGAGCAAACAAATATTTTTAATGATTAAATGATACAAATTTTATTTGAAAACCCCAACCTAAGGTAGATATTTACTTAGAAAAATTAGGAATGTACACTCTTGAACATAATTAGGGATATTCGATTCAACTCAGCTTTTCGCTTACTCCGAATCTGCCCTAACGACCTAACGAAGAATCGAATCATGGCGAAGAGGTAACAATACGTCCCGAGATTAGTGAGATTTATTACATTAAATCTTAATCTCAATGAATAAATTCCCATAATCGAATCAATCATTGCCTTGTAAATTTAAAAATATGTTGAGGAAGTAGAAAAAATGTAGTTATAGTTTGGTATTTATTATGTTGTACATGGTATAAATGCTCCACAGCTTTTATAGTGCAGTTAGTTTTCTCCATTCTTCCATATTCTCAACTTTCCCTTTCCAATTTCGTATTTTCAGTTCATTTATATTAGCACCACACTTTCGAACCATATTTTTCGTGGTTTTCTTTTTCCAATTAGAGTCCTATTGAGTGTCTCAACCACTTTAACTTCTGTGTACATAATGGTCCTTTTGGTTCTCCTTGCAACATGTTTACTTATTGACATTATTATTTTTGTCTGCGTTAACAATATATTGAAATTCCCCACGAATTTGCAAGAAAGGCTGAGAAGGCAACCGAGAAAATCCAGGGACTCTAAGCGAAAAATTTTGCCACGAGCTTACTGTGGGCTAAATATTCGATAATAAAGAAGACGTCAATGGTGAATGAAAATATTAATATTTGATAATAAGCATTAGCTTCCTTGGTTTCCGCCGTGAGAGCGTTTGACGAGCATAGGCTTGTTTGTTCCTTTAGATGCAATAATAAATGGTGCCAACATAATTCAAGGCTACATGACGTCACTTGCCCCAAGGTCAAAGAAGACTCAAAGTAGCACCATATTCGTTTAACTCCGTTTGTAACAAAGGCTTTAAAGGAGGTCCGGAATCGTTCTGTGGAATCACAAAGGATGATATAAGAGGGGGAGTCAAGAACTGGCTAGTTGGGGAACACCAACTCAAATGAAGGCTGACACAAGGGCACTTCCATACTAAGAGATGTCTGTCTGGTATGTACGGCAAAGGGAGAGGTGGAGATAGAAAGACAGGCGGAGAGGATGTGTAGGAAGATTGTGGAGAAGATAGAGCGGTGGTGACTGGAAGTGGCTGAGGATAAGACTGTAGGGCTACTGGTGAAGGGACGGAGCAAGGAAAGGGAGGTGGGGGTGATGGTGAAGGGGAAGAAAATTCGGATGGAGGAAGCGGT
This sequence comes from Galerucella calmariensis, assembly GCA_910591675.1. Classification (NCBI taxonomy): domain Eukaryota; kingdom Metazoa; phylum Arthropoda; class Insecta; order Coleoptera; family Chrysomelidae; genus Galerucella; species Galerucella calmariensis. The sequence goes on from CAJUYG010000183.1 coordinate 45,451, forward strand.
GAAATATCTGGGGGTGTGGTTGGATAGCCAATTATCCTTCAAAACCCATATGTTGAAGGCTGCACAGATGGCAAAAGTAAGGGCAGCGTGGCTGGGAAGATTGATGGGTAATGTGAAAGGACCGGGAGAATGGGAGAGGAGGATAATTGGTAGGACGGTAGAGCAGAGTATGCTGTATGGCGCGGAAGTGTGGGTGAGAAAGCAGGGGTGAATGCGAGGGTAAGACCACTCCTGCGGGTGCAGAGAGGTATACTTCTGAGGGTGGTGTAGGCGTACAGGACAGTGGGTGGACTGGCAGCAGCAGTGTTGTCACGGTCCTATCCATTGGACTTGATGGCTAGGGCCAGACAGAAACGCTGGAGGGGTGCGAGCAGAGAGGAAGTACAGGAATGGATGGATGAGGAAATGGAGAAAAGGTGGTATGAGTATGAGGGCGCGCTAAAAGGAGCGATTGGGAGCAGGAGAAATTGGGTGGACCGGAAATTTGGAGAGGTGAACTACTTCTTAACGCAGGTGCTCACAGGGCATGGGTCGAGAGTGGGTTACCTCCACAAGATTGGGAAAAGAGAAACTGGAGTGTGCGAGAGACTTGAAGTGGAGGATGATATGGGACATGTGTTTAGATGTTGGAAGAATGAAGAAGTTTTGAAGAAGTTAGAGAATAAAATGGGAGAGGCGGTGTATTGGGAAAATATGGTGGAGATTATGTTGAGGGGCGAGGAGGAATGGATGGAGATAAGTGGCGTAGTAGAGAGCATGATGAGGGAAAGAGAAGGACTCGCTATGGCATAAGAGAGGTAGGAGTGATAGAAGGAGGAAGATGAAGGAGAGTGTGTGAGGGACCGCCGCCCGTCTTGAAGTATGCCAGGGTAGTGATTCCAAGGCGGGAGTAACGGCGAGTTTGAGGTGGGTTTGGTTGAGAGGCATCTCCGTGGGGATTAGTCCAACACTGTCTGGGTACTGGTTAAGGACCCAGTCGAACGTGAGTTTCCCATCTCGGCCCGAAAAAAAAACAAAAACTAAGAGTCTACTGAATAAGTTAGACAATCAACTCTCGTCCAGGCTGCTGAAACTGGGTAAGAGGAATTTGAAGACAGTTACCCACCTGGTGACTGGACACTGTACCCTGAGGAAGCATTTGCACAGGATGGGCAACACCTACTCACATATTGTGCTTCTGTGAGAACTTACAAGGACTCAGACGGAAGCACTTTGGAGTGGAAATAACACATCCATCACAACTACTGAATTTCCCTCAAGATGAACTGGTGACCTATATAGAAGACACGAAGCTTCTGGAATGGAAGTAGGGAGATAACATGGGAAATAGTACGAAGATTCAGTTGAAGTGCCTGGGTTGTTGAGCCCAACCCAAACGTATGAGTGAATGGAAGCTGCACAAAGTGGAGAAATATCAGTAAGCTTCCCAATAAACAAATTTGTTTTAAGATTTAAGTATCTACTTGAAGTACCCATTGAATTCTCCGTCACAATTTTAAATTGTTTAGACATAAAATAGTTATTTTCCTAACAAGTGCGGAAAGTGATACTTTCCCGCACGCGACTGCAGTTGACCCGAACGACGCGAAGCGGAGTTCGGGCAAGCGGTCAAGGGCGGGAAAGACACTTTACGCATGAGTTAGGAACATTATTTTTTCTACGACCGTATATACAAAAAATATATAAACCCATTTTTCAAAATTTATTTTATTTTAACATACATATAAAAAACTTGGACCAAAAACTATTATTATTATTATAAATATTAATATTAGAAATACAATTTGTTGCATTCTGTGAATTACTTAAAATTGCCGGTCCAGTGGAGTTATTTGGTGTTAACTGGTGGATGAATGACGTTGATGGGGATGGCATCGTTTGCAGGTCACATAAAGATGACGATGAAGGTGACGGCAACAATTTTAAGTTATCTGTAGATGAAATAATTTCATTTGATATATTTTTCTTATATCAAACCCGGGTGGTTTGATAGTTGTTTTGTGACACTACTTTAAAGAATTTACAAGGTTATATCAAAATATTTTCATTATTTTATATTATCAGAAAATTAAAAATGCAACAAAAAGCTAGAAAACAATATGTTGATTTTATTTGATGGACTATTTATTCACCTGGTGTAAGAATAGTTATAACTTCCGTAGTAAGAAACTATCTAATAAGGTCAAAATTTGCATAATTTTACTTTCCCGCACTAGTGCGCACTTTCCCGTGACACAAAGCTAAAATGCGTGCGGGAAAGTGGGTTAAAGCGCACGGTAGTAGAAAAATAAATTATCTGTGCCGTAGATAACTGCATGTCTCGATTGATCCGCCAATCCTACTGACTACATTATTTCCTGAGTAGGAATAGTTTCGACAAGCTTACCCGCCCTATTGGTCTTTGTAATACCTTTCATACATTCTCGTAAGTAGATGCTCGCTGGAAGTGTTCTTTGTTGTGAAATATTATCCTATAAAGCATGATAAACTGAAAGAGTTTCGAAAAAAAGTAATCGACGGAGAAATAAACAAAACTCGACTCAATTTCAAACAGCTCTTTGAAATTGGTAGTGAATATCGTTAAAAGCAAACTCAGATGGAGGGCTTAGTTACATCCGTCTGCATTTTATATTCATAGGAGAAAATGTTAAGTCTACCGTCGGGATTTAAACTTTTTTTTGTTATCTTGGTACAGCAAACAGCATTTTATTCCTATTAAAATAGCTATGGTTGAATCTTTCTCCCATTAGTTACGTATAAAATTAAAATCCTATTAAATTTGTTACAACTCCACTTATTTTAACAACCATCACTGAAAGGTAGTCAATTCGAACAAAAAAGGATAATTTTCAAATATTCATTTTGCACCTCAAAGAGAAAAGTGAAGTGTCCTCCAGATTCTTGACTTCAGAAACTTTCAACTTACCCTACTTCACCTTTTTTTGTGGTGAAAATTCTCCCTATGAACACCTTCCACTTGCGGTAGGTAGTGTGGGGCTCGTAGCTCGCGTTGCTCGGAGCGCATATCCACTGAAAACACTACAAGAACTCCCCCTGGTCCACCCCGGAAACCGCCACCATTTGGAAAGCAGAGGCCAGGGCAACAGCACTAAGCCGACTTATGCCCAACATTAGTGGACCTAGCAGCAGGAAGCGGGAAACCATAGGAGCCACAATAGACTCTACGCTACTCTACGCCGCACTAATTTGGCACCAAGCCATCAGAAAATACCTAACCTAACCTGTTCCAGCGAAACTGCAGCTACTTCTTCTACTTCTTCATATTTTATCTCGCTTACGTAGCATTTTGTGAATTGAGGGCCATGAATTTCATGCTCTATCTCCCTACTCTTTATCACATCGAAGTTTTTATATTGAATTTTTTTCGTTGCTTCTGGGCTCGTTCTCAGCTCTAAGTTAAAATCTGGCCTTGAATTACTTTCCAAACCACGTGCGACTTCTAGTAGCGCTTAATTCTCTGTTTATATTTTTTCGATGCATTTACAAAAACACTCATTGCTTGTGTTTATAGACCAGTAGCCCGTGACACGTGTTTTAAATGGAAATGGAATGGAAATATGATTTTCAAGCATAGATGTGTCATGGGCTACCTGTCTATTATTGCAAGTGGGGCTACCGTCCTAACGACACTCTAATCTCCAGGTGCTTCGATTTTGAAAATGCCATCTTGGACAAAGTCGTTGAGTGGACCTTATCCATCATTACTTATCCAAAATTGCAAAAAAATATTGGTGTTGTTGGATATAAAGTATAAGCTTCCATTTTCAACTTTAACGTGATTACTCGAGCGACTGTATTTTTTGTAATTTTTTTCAGTCAACGCTGCAAAAACATCGATTAACTGCTGAAATTTAACAAATAACTGAACTTGAAGATCCTGCTAATCGCTCTGACAACCTTGACACGAAAACATCGTGCACACTTCTATTCATTTAATTATTCATGTTTCTTGAAAAACCGCTCACAAAATTAATTAGCCCGTCGTTTGCTTAACAATAAAAAAGCGTTTAAATTACAACGCCGTTATTTTTTTCAGATTTCGTCGCTGATAGAACAACATGGAAGTGCTGGAAATTTGCGACCGTCAGCTGTGGCAAGAGTGGGACAGGCTGTCAACTTGGCTGTGGAAAGATTCGTGACAGTGGGAGAAACAATTGCAGATGACTATCCGGAAGTTAGGCAGGGAATGTATGAGGCGTGTAAGGAAGCGAGACAAGCGGGTAAGATACACGGATGAATTGATTTAATTCTTTTTGTGAGGCACAGGGTAGTAAGTAGAACGAAAACTGAATATGAATTTGATTCTCAGATTGAAATTTTCAAAAGGGGTGTACAAAGTTTGGGCTTCACTAACATAATTTCAACCTTTGATCGGTTATATAACATATGAAGTGACTCACTGATCAGAATGACGATTGGTTTCAAATTCCTGCTAACACTACTCGGCAGTCGGAGTTCAAGATCGATTGAGTCAGGTCTAGTCTATTGTGGCTCGTACCTATTGATATTTCACCAAACAAATTGAGCTTCTTATTGAAGTTTCATTGGACAAGAGAAAGGCACTGACAAAAATCAGATATCTGATTCGAGTGGCAGTGGGGCAACCACAAAGTATATTTGCTTCCTTCATCTTCCTGATAAAAAAGAAGCGTTGGATTTTCCGACAGCTCAAGCCATGCCATATCACAGAATACACCAGCCAAACAAGAAACGAAAGCCGGCGTAGATCCTTTGATTTTTTGGGGGCAAAATTTCGTGTCCTTCAAACTGACGTTGACAGATAACGGATCAAGTTACACTGAGAAAATTTTTATGACTTGTTTCGACAAAGTTTTAATTGTTAAATTCAATTTATGAATTGTTTAAGTTAATTCAACAGCTTAACAAATTTTGTGAAAAATATATAAATATAAGTTTTAGCTTCTGTTTTTGGAGTTGGTACCATCCATTATTGAAAATAAAGAGCTATTGTTTAACCAAATGATTCTTATTTTCTATATTGTTATCGAAATTATATGTGTAAGTATGTTTTTATGTAGCACTATATGTAGGATAGGGTGAATCTAAAAACCAATACAATAGTAATAGATTATATATTTATAATATCAGTTTACAATAGAAAGAATTTCAGTTAATGATTATATAAAATTACAATAAGTATGGTGCTTGAATATAAAATTTTTATTATTCATATATTTAAGAGTTATACTTAAGGGGAATCTATCGGCAGCGATTTGACAAAATATCGAAGTATTTTTGGCAAAGAATTTTGAAGTAATGGATGTATTGGAAATTAAGAAAAAAATATATCATGTAGATTAATGTTGAACTTAGAGTTCTCATCGAATAAAAACTTTGAAATGCTAACCAAATTTTGTTGAAAAAAATATGAAAAATACACATATTGAGCAAAGTTTAAGCCCTTGTAAAGAATTAAATATGGATTGAATGGAAAAACTAATTTATAAGGGGTCTAATTTGAAGCTTTATGAATACTATATAAAAATCTTAGAATCCTCAAATTACTTATGACCATACAATTCCTTATTGAAATTCGGTTGCTACCACTAAAATATCGGATAAAAATCCATCTCTCGCTTTTCTATCCTTCTATGACTGACATTGTCTTTCTGCTTCGGTAGTCGCGTGCCGTTCCATTGTTGATACAACGCTCGCCGGTCTCGGCGGTCTCCCAGTTCAGTACTGACGAAGCTTATAGAGTAGCACGTGAACCAAAATCCGCTTGGACCGCTTGGCTACCTACATGTTGCGGAGCTTTCATATTTCTAATAAAATGTTCGTTATGTGAACTTAAACGTGAGGACGTAGGGAAACAAAAAAATATACAAAGCATAATTGTGCAAGGTCGAATTTGGTAGATGCCCCTTAACCAGATTCTGAATTAAATTTTACACCCAGAGAAAATGTACTGATATCTGTCACAACGGAGTTATAAAAAAAGCGACAGTAAACTTTTCCCCATAGATATCGAAATTTTTTTATTGTGTTTTTCAATTATTCATCCATTACTTGAATGACAGCCACGAATTGCACAAGTTTTTGGCGCCATAACTAATACATGCAATTTTGTAAACAAATTTTATCGTTCAAAACACAAAAAAATATGTGAATAATCAAAAGCTTACAACAAAAAAAATTCTTTGGTAAACAATAAAATCACATGTCATTGACAAATAACGGGCTTAAAATCGCGACTGTCAGACATGCGCACTCAGAAAATGAATTGTAAAATAGCACAAGCTTCGCTTCTTCTTGGGATGGTGTATTCTGTGGCCATATGATGATTTAGATGACAGTAGCCTGTCGAAAGACCTGTCATGTCATATTTTCGAAGGTTGTATAAAAACCAATTCTGATGAATCATGCCAAAAGTTTTGAACTATTCTTGTTAACCTGGGATTCAATGCTTATATAGTCTCCATGGTCATAGCCTTCAATGCCACGACATGTTCGAAAAAGGCCCAATATGGTTATGTCGCGACATATGTGAATAGAGATATTACGGATAGAGGCAACAAGCCATAGGACGTTGTGTAAGTGGGAATGTCCGTCTCAACTCTGGCGAGAGAGAAAGAGACAGACGATCGGAGGTTTTTCTGTCCTTGTCTGTGTTTCTACAGCATACACGCTATTGGAGAAAGACAGCGCCTTCAACCTCCTACTTTCTATCTCTCTCTTACGTGCTGACGGATTTCGAGCTGGCTTGTTGCTTATATCTGTAGAATCTCTATGCATATTTGTCACGAAGTCGAAAGGGTCATTTTTTAAAAGCTCGTTCCCTCTCGTGAATGCGAATTCTAATCAGGAATCCAAGATCCAAGTTTAGTAGTGAAGAATTTTTGGGATATTATAAACAATACCCGTACCTGCACTCACCACACAAGTACAAGCCATAGTAATTTCAGTTGACATAATCTTTCACCTCATAAAAATGCGACGACTTTAAAAAATCACTGGAGAACACAAAGGCGATATGAATTTTTTTGTAATGACATGAAAATACGGACCAAGCTTGAAAAGTCACGACTCTAAAGGCGTTTTCGGAAACTTACTCGGGTTGACACGATCCCTAACCTGCACGTTCGTTCACCTAACCCGAGTTGCCTACCTGTGTTCGAAAACTTCCGAGTTGTTGACTGAATAACTGACCCAGGTTCATTTTTCGTAACCTACCTCGAGAGGTAGGTCGGTAGAGACGCTATAGGCACCGCATGCGCATTACTGAAGGGTAATATAACATAACCTAATTCTTTTGGTGGTAACGAAATATATTGCTTTTATCAAACATAAACAAAAGGGGCTTTGATACATTAACGGCGTTGGCATTTGATTTTTTTCTCGAAGTTGAAGAAGAGTTGTATGTTTTGTTATGACGTTAGCTGTCAGATCAAAAACGAAACCTATTAGTTCGTAAACTACAGTTCCCTGGTAGGTGATCGGAGTGATTCATCACGTCACCTCTCTGGATCGAGTTAGTGAGCCGGAGTAAGTTTCCGAAAACGCCTAATGTCATGTGAAAACGAACCTCGAAAACGGAGCGCCACTAGAATTTCATTGTCATATTTATTTTTCTGCCAATCAGCTATCTTTATATTACCATGATCCATTAACAAGAAAAGAACAAAGTTCGTTTTTGTTTAAGTTAACGACAACCCGAAAAAAGTGAGTGTTCATAATATACCATAACAGCCGCCGTTGGGAACAATGTTTTAAGACGCTATTAAGGTCTCCCTGACAGGGGTAGAAAACATCGTTTATGTTTATGACGTAGAAGTAATTGAACACATAGACCCTACAAAGATACACCAACGCATGAAAAGAAACATTTTACTCTAGTTTTCTGTTACGGTAACTGAGCAAGAATGTTTGAGTGATATAACCCGTCACATCATTCATGTTCATAAATTTGTTTTAACGATAAAAATATGTTTGAAATATAATTTAAGTCTCATTTATTATACAATAGGTATGTTCGTTCGTTAGTCTTGGTAGCAAAAAACAGAGAAATTATGAAAAAAATGTTTCAAGAAATTGTGGAAGAAGGTAAAAAAATGGGCCTTAAAATTAATTAAACAAAAACAAAAATAATGACTGTGAACAAACACCTAATGAATAATAATAATAGCATCGGTGACTTCAAATTTGAAGAAGTTGATAAAATGAAATATTTAGGAGTTGAATGGAAATTAAGGAGAAAATAATGGCAGCAAACAGAGTCTTCCAGACAAATAAAAATGTATTAAGAAGTAAATTTCTAGGCAAAAATACTAAAATGAACATTTATAAAACAATAATTAGACCAACAATAACGTATGGAGCTGAAGTTGATAATGATGATGACAAAGAAACAACAAGAGGACCTGAAAATTTTTTAACGAAAAATACTAAGAGTCATATTGGGACCCAAGGAAATAACTAAAAAAGAATATAGGAAAAGAACAAATGAAAAACTGAAAAAGACATCCAGAGGGACATCATAAGTGTAATAAAAGAGCAAAGGTTAAAATGGTTGGGACATGTGTGGAGAGCAGGCCCAAACAGCACAATTTATGCGATGACTGAGTGGAAGCCAAGTGGCAAAAGAAAAATAGGGAGGCCAAAATCAACGTGGCTACAGGAGGTTGAAGATGACATCAACTGTCTAGGTATCCGAAACTGGAAGGCGAAAACAACCGACAGGAAACAGTGGAGGAACATAATTAAACTGATTTGAAAACTTGGAAATGGGGCCCGATTCCCCCCAAAAAATCTGGGTCTAAAAAGCCGCTCCGGCGACTAAACCCCTCTTGGGGTAAATAGTCACTATATATATATATATATATATATATATATATATATATATAACTGCAAATGGGTGTGGAGAAGGTATCGGTATTTCAACCACTACGCAAGAGGTTTGTCTTGTTATACATAGATGGTCGACCAAGCTATGCTGGTCTTTCTACCACCAACTCCAACTCATGTCTTGAGACAATTAAATATAAAAAAAATATCAAAAAGGGTGGTCGAGTCGATATTTGATTCATTCAGTTCGCATCCTGGGACAGCTGTTTCGACCTTTAGGTCTCATCAGCCAGGCTTTCGAACTGAATGAACCAAAAATCTACTCGACTCTCATGATCAAAGATCATAGCGATACACTTATGCCCTAAGTGGCATAAGTGTCGCCATCTATACTACAAAACTGCAAATGGGTGTGGAGAAGGTATCGGTATTTCAATGCCCTCAGTGTTCCTGTGGAAACCCGAGACACACCTTAAATATATTTGTGATATTAATACAAATTTTAGGTTGAGAACATTATCTATTTATTGTTCGCCAATCGCCACACTTCTATTATGGAGAAAGATAAGTGAGTGTCACAATACCAGCAATACTATGGTTTCAGTTTTCCAAAAGGGCCACGCGCTGGTAACATTGTGACACTTACTTATCTTTGTCCATAATGGAAGTGTGGCAAATAATAAATATTTATGTTTCTAACTTAAAACAAATGAAATACACAATTGTAAGAAACCTTTTTTTCTAGTATATATTATGTATAAACTCAATAATTTAAAAATGTACACGAAAAGATAATATTCATAATACCACGAACATATTGAAGGTGTGCGTTTTGGTTTTTTACAGGAACTCTGGAATATCTAGTTAGTTTATAATTGAAACATGGCAACATTGACATTATTAAGTGAGTTAAAAGTAGATAGCTGTACACTAATTACAGTTTATTTCCCAGTTTCCTACCTTGTACCTACTTTCAATACGTGCCGCTAGATAGCACTACAATCGATCCACCGCAAAATGGCGTCATATAAAACCATCAATTACGAGGAAGAATCGAACGACGAAAGCTTGGCGGAACCATCGTTCCAAACAGACGTAAATGAAATTTCGAAAGACTTTAGAACTTTAGAAAAAATCGGAATCATAATTGTACCAAATAACATTTTCAACACATCGAATATACAACGACAATCAGCAACAAAAAAACAAACAGAAAAAATAATGGTACAACATCAATAATAAACCGCGATAATAGAATACTTAGGTTCAACTCCAACTCTTCTTAGGTATGAATCGAAAAAAATCGATCCTACGAAAAAATTGATAAGAACTAAAATTGAGGGAAATTCAAATTTTAACAACTTAGTGTATAACACGTAAAATTAAAAAGAAGCGTGATAATACAATGATAAGATTTAACCATTTATCTGTTTCTTACGATATCTCAGGATAGAAAAGAGATATCGCCATGCGGTTTGCAGTGTTTTATTAGTAATTCAGTCTACTTTTTAAAGACCTACTTGAATTTTTATGCTTCCATTTAAAATTGTTACGAGAAAACACGATATTTAAAAAAAATAAAACAGCGCCCTCTAGCATTTATGTTATTAATCAGACTGCTTCATATTTACAAATTTTCGATTGTTCAATAGAAGCTTTTTCAAACAACATCAAGTTTATTAAAATCGGTCAAGCAGAACC
>CAJUYG010000183.1:65977-122272 GCA_910591675.1 Galerucella calmariensis
CAAGCATTCCATCATCAAATATCATATTTTTTATGTTTTCAGGAGCGGCAATTGAGCATATTTGTGAAGCACACGACGAAGAAGTCTCCCCTGATAGGACCATTTTAGTAAGAGCGGCAAGATGCCTTTTGGGTGCCATCACTAGAGTTTTACTTTTAGCTGATATCGTAGTTGTTAAGCAGCTTCTATTTGCAAAAAATAAGGTAAGACTTATTATTGAAAAAAAAAACGTGAAACAAAAACTCGAAGTTTTGAAAATGTTTTAATAAAATTGACCGTTCACTTAGAAGAAACAGCCTAGGGAAACTTGCTACTGATAACGTTAAATCTGATGTGGAAAAGTCGCAAGGCTCTCAACAGACTATGTAGTCATAATAGATTGACCCTAGCCTGGGTACCAGGTCACCAAGGAATAAATGGTGATGGAAAGGCCAATGAATTAGCCAAGCAGGGAGGAACGGAGGTCATAATAGGGCCAGAACCTTGAGCCTTGAGCCAGAACCTGAGGTATTGCCAAATGCCCAACTAAGGAGAGCATACACGAAAGGATAAACAACCAGGCGTTGCGCATTGCGCCAGGACAAAGACACGCTAAATTATTTCTTAAAAGCCATTCGGCCAAGCTGTCACACGACCTACTATGTCAAAGTCGGGAAACGACGAGGATGATGGTGGAAATGCTGACCGGACATTGTAGGCTGAGGAAACATATGCACACAATTGGCCTTGCAGGTGACAGCCTATGCAGGTTCTGCCAGGAAGAAGACGAAACCGCGGAGCACATATTCTGTGAGTGTGAAGGCCTAGCAAGGGTGCGGCTTCACTTACTCTGAGAAGAAAAACCGAGGGCAGAGAGCTACGCAAAGGAGGCGGTATCCAGGCTATTAGGTCTTATAAAAAGTATAAAGCTAGATATTGAGCTCTAAATATAGGGAGGACCACAATAGATCCGCAAAGGTCGCAGTGGGATAGGACAAAGAGCCACTCAAATTCTAATCTAATCTAGAAGAAACAACTACTTCTTAGGCTTCACTCACAATATCCTTAATGGATATGAGTCATGATTCATTTGATTTGTTGCTCATGTTATTTTACAGCCTATATAAATGCATCTTGAATGATGTGCTTGGAACAAACTATAACTGAATACGTCTAGATAATATGATTATGAAGGTTTTGCAGTTACCAATAATTAGCAGTGGTAATGGGAGATACCGGATTTTCCGGAAAGTGAGGACACAAAAATAAAATTTTCACGAGATGAAATATTGTGTTCCCAATCAAAAACAAACGATCCTTAGCCATTTTCCTGAATTCTCGGATAAATTCCGATGGAGCTTCCGACGCAGCTTGCAAGTACAACGAAATTTCAGTCTTTTAAGTTGATCTCTTCCAAAAAAATTGTAGAAAATCTGATGATACGAAGAGATTGGAAAACAATCTTGAAAATTGTTAGACATTAACGCTGGAAAATGCTTTTAAACATTTTTTAAAGATTCTAAGTTGAATTATTAAAAAATATGCTTTCAAAAACCATACATTTTAGGAAAAAACTTTCATCACGAACATTAGAGGTCGAGAAAAACAGTGGGACTCACCATACTACAAATATAAGGAGTTTTAACTTCGTGATTAATTCGCTGGGTTATTGTCCTGAGGCCTATCGATGCGCTCGCTGAAATCATTGTCCCTTTTGTGTATATCCAGTGGTACAACCAAACGAATTGATTCACAGATTGGATTCAATGAATACTTTTCTAATTTAATACTAAACATGTTTTATTGCGACTCACCTAAGAATCATGAAATACAATTTAATTACTTTGCTATAGATTTATTAATTCACTTTCACACATCAACATTTTTATCACTTATAATTGCACAAGTGGATTGTATTTTATCGGGTAAATTTGGGTTGTTTAATGAGAAACTGTTTCCTAGCAATTTGACGAGAATAACTGTCAACTATTAAAAACACGACAGGTGGAGTGTTTTTAGGTTGACAGTTATTTTAGTCAAATTGCTAAAGGAAACAGTTTAGAATTTGAACAACACAAATTTACCCAATATCAATACAAACCTCGAGTGTAATTCGGAGGACAATTTAATGAATGAGAAATTTGGAAACATATCAATGCAAACTTTATTTATGAAACATTAAAAATAAACACATTTTTATTTTAATGTACAATTATCAAAAACGCAGTTATTGAAATTCATACTAGAAACAGTGATATTGATGAACAAATGAATAAGTGAAAACACCACTAGTGTATTTGTCAACAGTAAAAACACAAGAGCTTTTTTTTATCGGATAAATTTCTCTTTGCAACGAAACAGTTTTGTTAATCACTAATTTTACGAGAAAAACTGACATGATAAAATGGCGACACCGAAGGTGGAGCGATTTTATCTTATGTCAGTTTTTCGAGCAAATTTAGTGATTGGTAAAACTTTGAGATAAAGAGAAATTTATCTGATAAAAGAAAAGCTCCAGTGTTTTTTGGCAAGATAAATTAACGACAGAATATATGGATGAATTGCTGTGAAATTATAAGTAACCAAACTTGCGACTTCTTGTCATTGTGTAAAAGTGACGTCCGCTTACTAGATATTGAGGAAGAGGAGTTTTTATCGCGATAAAAAAGGATGCACCTTTTTAACGATGTCAAAATGACAATAACATTTCCAGGTATATGACATTTTAACATTGGAGTTAATTTATCGCTGTAAAAGCTAAATCTAACTTTTACCGCTGTCAAAGTGACAATTGCACTGTGGCATATGCGATTTTTTATACATGAATTAAATTGTCATATACAATACCACGAGAGTGAAAATTTTGTCGGCAAAATGTTTCGATTGTCATGAAAGTTTGTTGCTTGGCAATTTTGCGAATGACATTTTCAACAAAACCACGAGCCGTCAGGCGAGTTGGTTTTGGATTGGATGTCATGAGCAAAATTACCTAAAAGCAACAAACTTGAATACGACAAGAGAAAAATTTTACCTTACAAAATTTTTAATTGAGTGGTAATCGACATGACTATTTCACGAGAGAAAAACTAAAAAATCATATGTTTAAATGTTTTATTTATTGCAAACTTCAATTATACAAAGCCAAAAAAATAATAACATTATGAAAAAAAAATTACTAATTTATATAAAAATTATACAATTATTATAATTGTATGTTGTAGCATTATTTTGGGGATTGTTTTGCATCATAACCTGTGATGAATTTAAGTTAGAAACTGAGGATTCCTTTTCTTTATTTTCATTTCCTCGAAGGTTCTCTATAAGTTAGTGTTCTTCATTTAATTGTAAATATGGTTTCAAAGAATGGGCTGAAGAATGTCCTGTAAGTTTAATTACTTTTTGTTCACCAACTCCTTCTTTTGCTAATGCAGATATTGCAGAAGGTCTATGTGAATGATTGGTTATTTTTATTTTTTTGTGTCTATACCAATTGATTCTGCCGATATTTTCGTCCACTTTGAAATTGTATTAATTCCCAATGGTGAATTTTTGTACCATATTCCTTTCTCCCAATTTGGATGTACTGTTAAAAATAATCTTGTTGTTGTTAGATAAGGATTTGATTCTCTTTTTTCAATAATTTTTAAAAATAAACGAACGGGACACAAATTGTTGTTAGCGTTATTTCTTACCAGCCACTTACTGCCAGATGAAGCTTTTGATACTCCTTGTGTCGTTTTGGAAAAGATTGGATTATATTCTACCCTGCCAGTAAAATTACCTTTATTATCATCTTCTTTTTTGGAGTAATTAATATCACAATTAGCAGCTTCATTTTCAGGCCATGCTAATTCGAACGAACATAAATGAAAAAACTTTTTTTGTAACCCATCAGGATTATCTTCAGAATAGCTTCCTACCATTTCCATTAATTCTTCTTTGGTAAACGCGTTAGAACTTCTTTTTCTGGTTTCAGTATACTTTGCTCAATTGTACTCTCCATTTCATTTATTGAATTATTTCCAAATCTTGTATAATTCATGTTAATAATATTTATTTAAATTTTTGAAACAGTTTTAATAATTTTTAGACAGTTGTATAAATAAATAAACAATTTAGTTTCCTTAGACACCACTAACAAACATTTTATATTGAATTTTATCACAGAGTGATAGAATTTTATAGACATAGATTTGATATATTAAACGTCAAAAAATTGCCGCGACAAGACAAAAAATTGCCAGTCCAAAACCTTCAAATTTTGTCAGCTATCAATTCACTCTAGTGAAATAGTCAATGAAAAATACTTGGCTGACAGAAAATATGCAAAGTTCGATTTTACTGCACAATTTGTGGAAAAATAGATTATTCATAAACTTCATACGAATACCCTTTACCACGTTTTACATGAATAATTTATTTGCTTGAATCTCATCGATGGAGTGAATTTTTGAATTATCTATCGTTATTAATTGAAAAGTTTAATTAAAATTTTGTGTCGGATAAAACCTACCAATGCTTTGTCTATTCATTCGGACAAAATGTCATGCACATTGGATATTTTTAGCTTAAAAATTATATGTATATGTGAATTGATTTGCAATCATTTAAAAGGATGACGTTATTGTGGCGAATTTTATTAACAATATGTATATAGAAATACTCATAATACAGTGGTTTGGCATTATGTAATTTAAATATACTTGCAAATTAAATGTGGCATTTATGTATTTAAAATATACATATATGAATACAAATCACATTTTCTGTTCCATTGAAGTTCATTAGATTCAACGTCATTCGATTGGTGGATTAAATATATTATGTTTGCAAAATAGGTAGAATCATTGAAAAAGCCTTTTTTGAACAATGGAAAATTATGATCATAATATTATTAAACGTTACACAAAAAAGCTCAAAGCAAAATTAGTATGATTATTTTTTTCACTTGTCAAAATCTGACATTTTGGTGGTTTTAACCAATAGCAATACATTATTCTAGCCAATTATTCGGTATTATACTGATAATTCTGCTTCCTCATCGATAAAACCTTGTTTACATCGAAACGTCAAAATTTTACTTTGAATTTGTCATTATTGACCACTAAAAGTGCTTTGAAGTTTATTGAAAAATGAACACAAACCGATTGAGTGCCATCACCCAAGAGAATATTAAACATTCAGGTAATACAAAATTTTAAATTTATGAAAAAAATAATACAAATACAACTTGCTCTTCAAATTTCATCACATAATTTTTTATTTTTATCACTCAAACTTGTTTATTTGAGGCTAAAACATTCAAACAAATCGTATTTAGATAAAATCCCTCGTCCTGACGGACTCGTGATTTTATCAATCGGTTTGTTTTCATATTCTTGCCAAACAAACAAGTTTTCGTGAAAAAGAAAAAAATATCGATAAAATTTGAAGCACTCGTGGTATTACCTTTGATAATTTTTTACTGGATATAATAACCAATCCAATTACTTAATTTCAAGTCATGTGTCAAATTGCATCCAATCACCGCTGTATAACAGCGATAATACCCTACATGTGGTGTTTTCAGTTTGGTGTTTACTTTTTATTAAACATTAATTAAACGTCAAACTGACAACTGGATTAAAAAAGTCGCGAAGATTAGGTATTCCATGTAACGATTCAATTAATTTACCAATTGTACTTTTCACAACTGTAGTTTTAAATAAAAATGAATACTATTTGATTAAAATTGATAAAGTTTGTATTGAAAATTATTAAACATCAGATTGGCAATCAAATTTTTGAAAGCTACAAAGTAAAAAATTATCTTATCGAATACTCCTCGGGTCTTGATAAATACTCAAAATTTTGTCGTAGAGAATCCTTCAACCGTGTTGCTCAAAGATAATAGCCCTCGGCCTGCGGCCTTGGGCTATTATCAAGCAGCACGCTTTCAGCATTCTCTATGACAAAATTATCTCGGTATTATCAAGACCCTAGGGGTATTACTACTGATAATACCCTTCTTGGTGTGCGTCATCGATTGTGACGTATATCCGGGTTTTTATCTTATTTTTCTCTATCGAGTTTTCTTCATGTTTCTTCACTTGATGATTTTCGGTTATCGCCTTTTTATTGGAAGGATTTGATCATAACACGCAAAAATATACACAAACAGTTGCTGCGATTTTTCACCTCTTTTTTGCCCTATACTATCAGGTCCATTTATTTTCTGTACTTTTGTATCGTATGTTCACATAATTCCTGGTTTATACCTTCTTTCTGCGTGCCCAAATTAGTGCTGGAAGGACCTTGATTTTAATTCGGAGTAACCAAATATAAATGATGAGACAAAACAATTTAATTTGTTGATATCTACATTACATTGAACTTAAAGTTGTGATGCGTTTTGCTAGCACAGTAGCTTTCTCAAAACGTCACAACGTCAAGTTCAATATAATGTAGATTTTAACAAATTTAATTGTTTTATTTCATCATTTAGTATGAATCTACATCAAGTAAAAGCGTCATCTATTCAATTACCAGATATAACCTAACCTAATTCCATTCATGAAATATTTATGCCGCTCGGTAAATCTTGACCTTGTTCTACGACCACCCAATTCCATCGTATTTTCTTGATGTATACTTTCAAACATGTTACAGTATGAACCGTATTAATCCTATCATTGTCAGCATTTCAAATTGGATATTTGAAGTTGGAAGATTTCTGTCTTCTGAAGTGAAGAATGTAGGAAATTGAAAATTAAGGATATAGGCTCTATAGGATACATTCCAATTACAATACGGTGACGATACGTTTCAAGATATGTCTGAGCTTCCAGGTTCTACCATTAAATTCAATATACACTCGTCACATATCTAAATGGTAGTTACAAGCTAGGGCTCGAAATAAATGATATTTGACTCCGGCCTGCATTAAATTTTCAAGCAGGTTTCGAATAACAATGGAAAGTTTTAATTAAAATAAACAGTTTGTTTTCTAGGTATAGTTTCAATCGGGCATTGCATTCTATAACAAAGAGTTTAACGGAATTGTAGCAGGCTTTTTGATGTATGACGAGTTTGAAATTGAAATTTGAAATTTCAGATAAATGAATGTAATTTCCAATTTTTATTGCCAGCTCACTTATTTTCTACTTTCCTGAAGAACAAAGAAGGACCCTGAACATTGGTATATCTGCAATATTTTAGTTTGCAATTCGAAAGGACAATATCACTTATGGACCGGTTTCAGTAAATTTCAGCCTCATCAGTATAAGGTAGATAATATCATCTTTCCGGAAGCTCCGAGAGCATAATTCTGGACTGGAGGCTTCATTGATATCGCACAAAATACATCAATCTTAGTGAATAAAACGTTTAATATGCGATAACAGCGACATCTAACACACATCTAACCACAAACTGGAATTCTATTTGACAAAAAACCACACGGCTTATTTATTAAAATAAAACGAAATTGAAATGGAAAACTTATTACTAATACATTTGTAATATTATATGCAATCAATTCCAAGAACTAGTAAACTTCAGAGGACTGCCAAATTTCATTAATTTGAGATCTGTCATACTAGGAGTCAGTAACCACTCAAATAAAACTCAATACGGCGTTTCAGGGCGAACAAAAATATGGTTTTAATCAGTTGGTATACCTACACAGCAGTGTTTTTTTCTTCTATTTCCTTTTTTAGCGCTTCAATCTTTACTGCTCCATGCTTAACCGTGATTAGTAGTTTACCGTTTCTTGTTTTCTTTATAGCATTGACTTCCACTTATATGTCTTCCGGGCTCACTGTTTGTCTACGCAGACTTCACTCCTGTTTCGGGCTGCTCTGTTCCTTCGTACTTCGTAATCTCCGTGTTTGTATCTGTAAATAGATATTCCACAATTCCTCGGAACATGATCCCATGTATTCTATCTAATTCCGGTACAGCAAGTTTGGTTTTCCGTGTCACAGTGGGTATAATTTCAGGTTTTTCATGGCTTCAAAGACATGTTGATATTTAGGCTTCTTCTTGGTCCTTATCTGTATCCGATATTATTGTGTAATATATGCCTCAGTAGATATACTGAAAAGCAATATCACTTTCTCGCATTTAAGCTTATTTCTCCTTGCAAACTTCTTGCTTTCCTGTTTACATTTTTCGCATTGTACGTTTGGGCTGACGCCCCTGCCAAGTTCATCTTCTTCTTTCTGCTGCAGAAAATGTACCTGTTCACTCAATTGATAACGGAGTGACATTATACATCTTCAATGGTGTTCTTGATACTATCCTCCTGAGAAAGGAGTGTTACAGAACAAATTATTTATATACTTCTTTTGGGTGCAATATGTTTTCAACTTAATAGCAGCAAAATAAAGTGGAATCGCTCAACTCATAATTCTTGTGGACTATCTCCTTTTATCAATAAAAAACGTGCAAACCACATGCAAAAGCATCTGTCGTCTGCACAAGACATACGTAAGACAGTCTGATGTTTTTACTGTACTTGATAGCCCAATTTCTTTTATTTTTCAAAAAACCAGTACCAGTACCAGTACCGCCTGAAAAAAAAATTGTATCACAATTTTTCAATTAGTGTAATAATTGTTAAACTATATGCTCTTGGAGCAATTCTTGAAAGGCTTCACAATAAATCCCCGTTGGAAAAATTAAAAAATGTTTATTTTTCAGGTTTTTATTAATAATTATCGTTGTTGTAAAATTAAAAACTTAAATTAACCATTGAAAAAATTTTTTTTGTCAAATATTATTATTGATCCGATTTTATGTTATGTTTTTTTGACAGTAAGTATAATAGGAAAAAAAATATAAGGTAAAAATTTATTTGTTTATAACAAAATGTTTATTACATGAACAATGAAAAAATAAATAATAAATAAATAAATTTTTTTATAACGAAAAGAGAAATAAATAATGATTTAAAAAAAATTGTTCCTCAATATTAATTAGAAGTGGAAGAAAATAATTGTTAATTAACAAATGCGTTTTTAAGCAATAAAATTTTTTTTTAAGGAACAATTTTTCTTTTAAAAATCATTATTTCTATCAAAGATTGAAATTCCATGAAAAAATTTTCAATTGTCTAATAAACAACGCATTTGTTTATAACAATTTTTTAAACAATAACAGATAAACATTTAAAAAAATTATTTTTATGCAGCTTCCAATAACATAAAAACGGATCATTGATAATATTTGGAAAAAAAATTTTTTTACAATGATTAATTTGAGTTTTTAATTTTGCAACAACGATAATTATTAATAAAAACCTGAAAAATAAACATTTTTTAATTTTTCCAACGGGATCTATTGTGAAGCCTTTCAAGAATTGCTCCAAAAGAGGAAAAAAATCTCAAATTTATAGTTTAACAATTATCACACTTGCAATGTTCATGTTCAAGCAGAAAAAAACTATTAGTTAACAATTGAATAACTAATTGAAAAATTGTGATAAAAATTTTTTTCATGCAGATTATTGTTCATTTATCTATCCAGTAAGCCACTGAATTTTTTCATTTCTTAAATCTCATATTTAATATGTTAAAATAATTTTTATTAATAAAGTGTCCAAAGTAGGCTTACGGAAGCCAGAACACCCGTTTTCGGCCGTATTTTCATCCCTATGGGAAAATTATAAATATTGGTCCTACAGTTCCGGGAGTCGGTGTTTTTTTTAGGAAATTTCCTCCTCTTTTCAAATATTTTTTTTAATTCAATAAATCTTTATTAGTTTTTGAGATATTCGCAAAAAACTAAACCTCTTTTTTTTAGTTAATTGGTCATAACTTTTGCAATTTTTGTTTGAGGAAATTCATTTTTTTCAAAAATCTTCTAGATGCCACCCCGAATCGAATGACACCTCGATCATAATTTTCGGAGACTGCTGAAAAAAGTTGGCCAAAAAGGCACTTGTTGACTAGACTATTAGCAAGTAAGCACCAATTTTGATTATACATTTTACATTCATTTATTTGGTACGCAGAGTGAAATTTGCATATATCTCACGAATTCTGGCATTTATCTTTTCAGCTAATTTTGTTCACGTAATTCACCCTTGGTTTCCACGTAAAATGCATTAAAAAGCAATGGTAACTTTATATCTCACGAATTCTTCAGTAGACTTTGGTAGATCGTATAGAACGTAACCTACTTAGCATACCCGGAAGTTAATTCAACTAATGAATGGGAAGATAAAAGTTTTTTATTTTCAGATATTTCTTAAAACGTAATTTGAAAAAGTAAAATTATGGAGACGTTAGATTCATCTTGTAGGGTGACATGCTTTTAATAATAGCATTATATGTGAAATTTATCACGGAGCATGGTTTTACAATTTTTTTGTAGAATTATGTTGGCTACATCATAAAATTTCAATAATTTCTCAATCTCAATATGTGTTTGCACACACTTCTGATTTAAACCGATTTCCATGAACTTCGAATAGGTATCTCTGTTAACTCCTTCCCTGTTTAAATTTTTTATTTTCATATACTTTAAAAAAGGTTCATTTATCTGGGATTTCAATTCTATCGGTAGCTTCTATTCCTTTTATTTATCTTTTTCATGTAAAATCTCATGAGGAAGCAACAGTGAGAGACGCCCACCTTCCTATATATTTTCTTTCTGTTATTCTAGAGCTTCCACTCACAGAATGGCTATCTACATATTTGTATGAAGGCGCATTTAAAAATAAAAATCAACGTGTTCAAGCTTTTCTCCCAACACGCCTCAATGTATTCGTAATCGAATGTATTTCATTCGGCTGCTCCACACAGTATAGAGCTTTCGGCTCAAATGATTTACGTCATCAAAATTCGATGCGTCAAGCTTTGTGACACCTATAAATGACCTGAGATGTATGTATGCTAGGAGCAACCATATGATTGTCTAATCGTTTAGCTCACACCAAACTGATCGCCTTCTATACAGAGTGCTGTATTATTAACTCGGATATATTAGATTCAATGTTATGTTCAGCTCAGTCAAAAAAGTTGTTGTAACACGGAATTCTAGATGTTAACTTCGAAACACGGTCAAACACGGAACAATGCCGTTTTACTTGGTCTGATTGGTTGTTTCTATCATAGATAACATAACACTGATAGATGGGAATCTGACCCGTGGCGCTTCAAATGACGAATTAATTTTACCAGTGGCGCCATCTTACAGGTCGGAAAATGAAACTCCAACACATTTGACATGGTTCTGATCTCCGCTAACAGTGGAAAAAGAAGATTCCTGTAAATTTACAGTTTTTCGCGGCTGGCGCCATATTCAAAATTACTGTGATTTTATTTTTATTGCAATATGGCATTTATGGTCCATTTTTTGAAATTTCATTCAAAGTAACTCAACATTTTGATCGATATCACTATAATAGCAATCAAATAGTCAAGTGAAATTAAATGAAATGTCAAAAAATGAACCATATAATGCCTGGAGTGGGAAAAATAAAGCAACAATCATCAAGTTTATATATTTTATTTAAAATAAAAAGTACACAGCAAATAAAACGTTTTTTACATCTTTTAATGACAAACAGGAAGAACAATAAATGTAGTAAATTATTTTGAATCGTATACGAAGTAAGGTAAAACGATTTTTTAAGGTAAGAAGCATTAATAAGTTTATGATTAACAGTGATCAGGAAAAGATGCAAAGTACAACAAATAGTGGAACAGTGACCCTCTCACCGTTATTGTTGAAATACGGAAAAAGATGCATATTGTGGAGTACAAAAATAATCAAATATAACATATTGAAGTTAAAAATTCACAAACATTCAATAAAAATCAATAATCACTGAAATAGGAGAAGGAGGTATTGTTTTCAAACACATAACTTTTAGTAAATACATAATACACAAATATGAGAAGATAATGAAAAAATGGGCATGTTCATCAGTCAACTTAACGCATTGCTTGAATGGTCCTTGCGTTCGATCAATTTCATATAATCGAGATAAATGCGACCAAGATGCCACTTTGTTGCTGCCGTTAATCCCGTATTGAAGATCCTTACATAAAAGACCGTTCCTGATCCCCTTTAATAAATGGGGGGGGATCATAAAGGTGAACGATCTCTTGAGAAGGATCTCCAACTGTGTAAGTTAGGGTCCCAGTGCGACTAGGTCCTACTAATTGATTCACGGCAGCTTGATTAGTGGCACCTTGGTCACATACAGTAGCGATCACAGTGATACTGATCGCCTGCAATTCTCCAATAATCGTTTTGATGCAATGCACCAAGTCGACTGTTGGTGTGGTACCTTCACAAAAACCAAAATTATGGGTTCTTCCAAGGTTACGAATACCTTTTGCCATGAATACTAGGGCGTGGTCAGCAAACTGTAACCTTCGCTTCCTAACACCTAAGTCCACAAACCCATCTACAGAATGTGTTTTCAGATTATATTTTAAATGAGGATGGAGAGAAATTTCATCAAACATTAAAACACAATACCTGTCCTCCTCCCCCAGCTTACTGACCTGGATCTTTAAATGTGTGAAAATGTGTTCATTTACACCTGGTAAAAAGGATACACTATTCAGGATTTTGTTTAAAGATTTCCGAGATGGTAAGCTGAAAAACTTGGACAGGAAGCGATATGCTCGGGCGCTTTTCTTGTACAATGACAGTGCAAACAATTTGTCATCTTGGCAGAACCTACGCCCCTTGGGCTTCATACGCAAATTTTTCAGATTTGATTCAAAAAAATTGAGGGCCACTTTCGAGTAATTACCCAAGATGTTCACTAATCCTTCCTTTTCAGTAACTAGTTTCACAAAATGTTTTATATCTTTTTGGTCAACATTTTTCGCTCTAAGGCGCTTTATGAGGGTCACTGTCTTGTAAAAATCTTTTTTTGTTGATGCCTCGGCTTCTGCAAATAAAGAAAGTAATTTGAGTTAAATGTTAAATGTACTCATTTCAAAGATATTTTTTAAGAATAACATTGTTTCGTACAAATAAAAAAATAGTTTTATCTATCAGCAACTGTTTCTGTGGGCAGATAGGCAGATGTATATTGAAGAAAACATGAAACACATCCATTTCTAGTTTGCTTATGATTATGACTTGGTTATGACTATCATGACTAATATATTATATTATCTAATTAAATTTGGATATTTTTATTCACTACTGACCTTTGAAAAACGCTTGTACCTTTCTTCGAGAAATTCTTTTTTTTACTTCTGGGAGGTGGAGCATACATATTTGCAGTATCTGTAGACAATTTAATCATTTACTAATATAGTACTATAAAACATGTTATTCAGTTTTTTATGGAAATTAAACAAATCAAATAATATAACAAAAGACACATATAGAAGATATTTTAATTGATACATACCATTATTTGATAATGGCTTGATGCTCTGCAAAATGTCTTCCTCACACACCCGGCTCGTGGATGGAATAGCTGTAACATAAAAATTATGTTAATATTTCTTAGGTACATTGTATGACTGCCAAAATTATATCATAACGAGTTGCAAAAAAACTCACCATTAATCAATTCCCTTGAATAGGTTTCCCAACTGGGGAATAAAAAACAGATTCTTTCATCGCATCTACAGAAACTTTGTATCAGTTAAATTATATCAAACTTACAACAATAAATACCTTTATTTTGCTGAAGAGCTGTTACCTGTGAGGGTACCATAGTGGGAAACAAAAAATCAGATCCCTCCTTTGGATTGTAATCTAAAAAAACACTCTAATATAATAACATTCAATAAATATATGTACAAAAAAATTTACTTACCAGGCAAAAACAGGGAAGAAAACCTTTTCAATACCATGCCCTTGCCTTTTTCTACTCTAACAAAGCAGTCCTGGCCAAAGTGACGAGGGCAAATTCTCCAATTTTTGTGCCCTGTTAAATCCAAAAAGAGGTTTCCACTTCTCTCCAGCCAAACCGAACGTTGTTCTTCATGGCTCGGAAGTTTAAAGCTGTATAAAAGAGTAACTACTTCAATATTTTGTCACTTTTCAGTTAATTAAACATGTTTTATATTATTAAAAAAAAACTTACCGGGTGCACCTCACAGTACCTACAGTCCTCAACTATACATTTTGTTGCCATTGTCTATATATAAAAAAGTCCACACTAAACTAAACTAACACACCGACCTAAACAAAATATTATATATATACAATAACTTGGAAAATTTACTACTAAGGCACAAAATTGACAAAATCACCAACAACGTAGATAATTTTGACTGGACACGTCTACAAATAAGTGATTATTAGGTTAAGTTAAACAGTCGAAGTGGGTGGCAGCAGGTGGAAGTATCTTTCAACGGCGTTACAGTTCTCTTCATGTTCTCATTAAATCCGCAATTTTAGTATATTTCCGACCCCCTAGGTGGCGGTACCCTCGCTCGTTCGGAGATTCCCTACCCTGGTTTCTATTCGACAATTTATACTTGCCATTGACGTTTTATAATTATTTTTGGAACGAAGTTCCTTATCGCGCGTTGTGAGGCTAGACGGATAAAATTCTTACCAAAAGTTGTCACGACACTTTTTGATATAGGAAGCTATTGTAAGCTGTGCGGCGTCGCGTGTTTCTCTGTCTGCATCTTTCTCTCTTATAGAAAGCAAACAAATTGAAAAAATTTTCACCATAGTCCGGGCGCAAACCATCAACCTACGCGTCTATATCAAGGCATTAAACACATGCTGCCATGAACTCTCATGTGTATTAGATGCGAAGCAAGGTATTAGATGCTGCAATGTGCGATTATATACAGATAATAATAATAATAAATGCTTTTGTATTTTAAGCAAGTACGCACTATAACCTCTCTTTATTATTGTGCTAACCAAGTCATACGCATTATAATCTCCACATTTTGTGTGTTTAGCAAGTGTACGCGTAATAATTTTAATAAATTCAAAAACAAATCATATTTTAATATAACAATTTCAGAACGTATGTATTTAGCAAGCCGTGCGTGTTCTAACCTAAACGCTGTTGTGTTTACGAAGTCGAGAGAGTATATATATATACACTCTGTTGTGTTTACAAAGTCCCGCGCATCTATGACGTGTATGAAAGAATAGACAGACAGAGTACATATATATATATATATATATATATTATAATAAAAGAAAACAAAGTCACCCACAAGACATTTTTAAAATCGACATTATTTACAGCAGAAAAATAATTCGAAAATAAAATGTCATTAAATGTAAAATTGTGCAAGACGTAAACATTCAATAGAAAATGATAATTATTGTCCAACAAAAGTATAGACAACATTTAGTTGCAAATAAAGCTGTATAAACTAATATGTTATAGAGCATAATTCAATATTGTTAAGAAATGGCCAATTATTTATAACCAAATGTTGTGATAATAATATTGTAAACAGTAAATTAAAAATAGAGAAAGCTTTAGATCGGGTAAGAAATAAATATTTTTTGGAGCAAAGACATAAAAAGTGCGCGAGTGAATAACCGAAATAAGTGCTACAAAATGCCCCAAAAAACTAACGAAAACCATAGTACGAATAATTAGATAAGTCATTGATAGTTCCTAGTATTAAGTTGAAATAAGCTAAATATCTCAAATTGTAAATATATTTAATCTGACATTTCCAAAAATTCATGACATTCGAAAATATAAACGTCAAATCTTGCGAATCCTATTGATTCAAATCGAAGGATTTGTCATTTAGTGTCTCATAACCCTTTGAAGCGTAAGCATCGTCAATTTTATCGTAAAATCCATCAGACATAACCTCAAAAACAAAATTTTGACGGAAGAGAAAATTTGAAAAGTCAAAAGTTTAATATTTGACAAGTAGCATGAAATATTGAATATTTACTTATATTCAATTATTGTAAATAAGTTCCTGCTGCTGAAGAGGAAAATATATTCTTTTTTTTTACATATTTTCCATGCACATTTGGAAAACTCCCAATTACGTAGGAGGAATAATAAAATTTATCCGAAGTTTTCATAGAAGCTTCCTTCTTATATTTTAGAAGATAGTACCTACTCCACAGTATACAAGGTATCGACCCAATAGACTCCAGTGTACCTATTATGTGTGAGTACAATAACTATTTTTAAAGCGTAAATATTCAAAACAATATTAAAAGTTACTATTACTATTACAACCGGGTTGTTGTATCAAAATTAAACAAAAACATACTTCATAATTGCATAATTTTTAGGTTATTTTACATTGTTTATATAATAATATGCACTTAATCTCATAATTTATTTCATCCTCATCCCATCGTAGCATAGTTTGATTTCCATAATATGTTATTTATTATTATTATTATTGTATATGTGTTGCACAATTCCTTTAATTCCAAGAATTGATCATTTTGCATTGTTATTAAAATACTTCGAATCAAACTAATAATTATTTTTTGACTACGTTTAACCTCAAATACACAGCACAGTCTGATCCGTTGAAAGGTCGTTGAAAGAGGCACGACCACGAATGCTCCCTGAGTACAGACGAAAATTATAAAATTGACAATACTTGAAACAAGAAAGGAAGTCTCATAAAAAAAAATTAAATGAAAATGAAAATAAATAAATTTTAAAATCTTTATAGGTAACTGGCGCTCAACTTTTAAAATAAATATATTTAGAAAGAACATTCAAAATCATACACTATAAGTAATATCTCACCATCATAAATACATAACATTATAATAACATTATATATATATATAAATGTTTCGGTGTATGTAAATGTACAATTCCTTCACTAATTAATCGAAAGGAACTTCGTTCCATCTGGGTGTTCCTTGACACCTCTCAAGTTTTTTTTTTATTAAAAACTGTTTTCATTAAGGACTTGAACATTTGGTACGAACTGTTATAAACAAAATGGAGGAATTGGAAGAAGCTAGAGCTGATTTACAAGAACTCACAGATGATGAAGATCTGTTAGAGCTGGAAATGACTCCCAGAGACAATAGAAACTTACTCATTGTATAGAGGGAATTAAAATTAATGGACTGAACCAATATAACTTTATTGATAAAAGTCGAATTGTTTCACACAACGCTCATTTCACAGACCAAATACAATCAAGCACACAGCATGAAATTAAATTACTAAGTATAAATGACAATAGCGGAAATGAAAGTTTGAAATTTTTTGTTTCACCCACTGATGCCAACTGAAATCCGTTACGTGACCCTTGATCGACAATTCGTGTTACAACGGAAAAAGGCTTAACTACTGAATAGTTCTGACCCGTGACCAGTTGCTTGACTTGCAGAATTACAACACATCCTAACTTGAATTTTTGGTCCACTTTCAAAATGATTTGTTCTTACTCGAAAAATACGATCGTTTCTACTTAAACCTAGTATAAAATCTCAATAAAGTACAAAAGTTGTATGGAAATTATAAATAAACCTCAAAGTATTACAGGTTCCTGTAATATTGTCGTATTTAATAATAGGCCAGTCGGTATGGGCCATTTTAAACCAAAAGTACAAGTAATTAGCGATACGACTGATTTTTTTCTTATAAGTACTTTGGAGTATGTAGATTAATATAAAAAAAAAGTTTCCAGTCTATTGATTTCCCAAATTATAAGGAAAAAATTTTTTTTTTGAAATTTTTTAATAGTTCACTCTGGGAGGAAGGTGGAGAGGAATGAAAAATACCACCGTGTAGGGGAAGTACTTTGCAATAAGAAGGGTCTCTTGCGTTTTTTTCGTCCGATCGATGGTTTGTCCGTAAAAAATTCGGTAAACTAAGTATGTGTTCCGCATCCGCACGACTCTGTAATTTTGCAATTATATATTCTTGATCTTAGAAATTTGCCCATCATTTCTACGCAAACCCCATTGAAATTACTCCAGTCTTATCAAAGTAACAGTATTAAATATATATATATTTTCTTGTAAATTCAAGATTCCTGAAATTTACAAAATAATGAAAAGTGCCGTATTTCGTTATTATCTAGTAAAAATTAATTATCCGTAAATTCTATCTATGGAACAGACCTCCCAAATAGCAGTTTCCATCCTTCAAAAATTGTTTCAATGCTACCTCATTATATAAT
The DNA here is from genome assembly GCA_910591675.1 of Galerucella calmariensis. NCBI lineage: Eukaryota > Metazoa > Arthropoda > Insecta > Coleoptera > Chrysomelidae > Galerucella > Galerucella calmariensis. The sequence goes on from CAJUYG010000183.1 coordinate 84,031, forward strand.
ATATTTTTAATTGAGATAGGTTTATTGGTTATTCATTAATATAATATTTATATGAGTAATTTGCTACAAATGATTATCTGCTATGACAAAAAAATGCCATCTCGAAGCCGACACTTTCCTCTTCAAAACTCCGCATTACAATTATTTATATCTACATTATAACTGTATAATAGTTTATAATGTACTCCGCCGCGCTTCAGAAAATAGAGTCGCGTGGATGCGGAACACATACTTAGTTTACCGAATTTTTTCCGGACAAACCATTGCTCGGACGAAAGAAACGCAGGAAATCTTTTTTGTTGCAGAACACTCTCCCCCTACACGGTGGTATTTTTTATTTTTCTTCACTTTCCTCCCAGCGCGAAATATTAAAAAAATTCGAAAAAAAAAAAAGATTTTTGATTTTTTTTTTCCTAATTTGGGAAATCGATAGACTGGTAAACTTTTCGGAACTTTATTTCTTTACGTCAGGTTATGTTTGAGCGACCGGGGGTCGCCACGCAAAAGATCTGACCGTTACGCGTTACGTTACGCTACGTTATGTTACGTTGCTTCGTTATTTGCCTTGCTTGCGTGCTTGTGCTCTCTCCTTAGTCTCTCTCTCGTTTACGAAGCAGCGATTCATATGCTCCGGCCGGGATTCGAACCTGAACCACTGAACCACCGACGCTATATTAAAATTCTATGCAAAGCTGGTATTCGCAGTGCTGGTGATCTACTTGAATTTGTTCGGATAAATTTTTACTATTATTTCATAATTTTTTTGCGCGATTGATCTCTTTTGTTTATTTACAGCATCGGTTGTCAAAATGACATGAGGATTGAGGGGTCTAGCACATTTACTTTTCGAAATACAGGGTGTTGAAATTTTGAAAACTTGAATGTTTTAATTTGATAACTTTAAAATGGATGGATAAATTGATTTGACATTTGGCAGGTTGTTTTTAAATGTAAAAGGGCATATTTTGATAAAAATAGTAGTTTGTGCAACTAGTGTGGATATGATGGCCATATCGCACGATGACAAAGTTTGAGCACGACGCCGTAGGCGGAGTGCTCAATCGTTCAAGTGCGATATGGACAATCCACACGAGTCGAACAGCATATTTTTTCTACGACCCATTTAAGAAAAAAATCTAGAAAATAAAAATTTCTTCAAACTGTAATATAACTTCAAATTGAAAATTTAACAATCCAATTTTATGTTTCCACTAATTTTTGTGTGGTAAACGTACAGTTCTTGAATGTCAAATTTTTATACTGCTACGGTTTCCCTTTTTAAATATACGATGCTGTTATAAGTAGATGTTGCCAGTCGGACTCCCTCATGAAGGGTACCGTACCATTATCTGTAATAATGAATATTCTGCTACATATTTCAAACGTCTACCTGTTGTCGTTATTAATATCAAGCAAAATAATTATTTAGAAATAAAATTAACAATAAGAAAAAAATTCCCTCACGGGGAATCGAACCCGGGTCAACCGCGTGAGAGTCTGGTATGCTTACTACCACCAAAGAATATGCAAATTGTTCATCTATAACGTCAAATGAATTACATAATTTTTGCTTAAAAGGAACTAAAGTTCCTACCGTGTGTCTAGCGACACGTTCTACCTTTTTTTATATTAATCTACATACTTAAAGGTACTTATGAAAAAAAATCAGCCGTATTGCTAATTACTTGTAGCTGTTACCCCTATCGTCTAGCCTATAAACCGCTACCAATACAACAGGCCGCGTGGGTTTGAAACATAGTTTAACTCAATTTCCGTCGGGACCTAGCTGTAGCCCGGTAAGTAGTTGATGCTTCTCAGTTGAATGGTCACTGTCTTTTTTCAAAATTATAAAGCGTTAGAATACTTATTATACTGCGATATCTATAAATAAACTTCCTCCTACATCATCATCATCCGTTAACTTATCAAAATACTTCGTGTTTTCAAATGGAAAAATAGTGGTAAAATTATAGGTTATATGACATATCAAAATTTGAAGTTAACTCCATAAACTTGTTAAACCATCATTTTTGGTGGATCAGAAAATTGTATAATTGATTAATCAAAATAATTCTTGACTACGTTTCGTATACAGCACTCGACTGGTCCCCATGGACTAACTCTGAAAACTAGGTTAACTACGCTTCATACAACCTAGGCCTTAGTGTTTTCTAACGTCATTAATTAATCGGTCACTTATCGATAATAATCTTCTCATCAACTTTTGCTAATTTATAATTTCCAAATAAACTAAATATATATTTGTGCCAAGTTCATACCAATAGCTTTGCTAACAATTTTAACTGAAACTTTGTTAATTATAAAATGTTAATTAAAATTCCGCAATGGAATGGAATTTCGCGAGGTAAACATGGTTATTCAAAGTAGGATGGGGCAATTCAACGTGACGTCATGTGACAGTATCTGTGATGAATCTGATGATAAACAAACGTTCAATGCACAACACGTGGTTATTAATAGTTAATTTGATCGTGTTTGAGTTCATTTAATTTTGATTTGGTGCTTTTTTCGACATTCTTTCATTCGCTAAGGTATTTTTAAAACTAGATCTGACTGTTTATAATTGAAAGGATCATTACAATCATTTCAAAATAACCAAATCACAAATTTAAAATCTATCCAAATAATTGATCGACTGTAATTAGTGTCAATTTGTTATTTGGTGGGCATGCTCTATATGCATCATGTTTAACACACTTCAAATCGTATTTTTTTATTTATTCCTTATTGATTGGTTGGAAATTCAACAAAAACTTTTCAGAAATAACTAGCGAAATTGATTGTGTTTGCTGTAACTGCTTTCTATCTTTGTCTAACTATCTAAGGTTAGGTTAGGTTTGTGGTGAATGGGTCTATTAAACTCCCCACTGTGTCTACTGTGGCTCACACCCATTCATATTCCACCAGACAAATCCAGATTCTCAACTGATTTATTTGGTGGATGATATTTCACGGAAGGCGAAAGAGAGACTCTTCAAAACATCAGATACATATTTGATTTGAGCCGCTGCGAAGCAGGCTTTGCCGTTTCATCATCTCCCAGACAAAGATAGCTCATTTTTCGAAGGTTGCATGAGTCTTTGGATGAACCAATCCTGGTAAATTAAGTCCGAAGTCTAAAATCCGTTTCGCTATCTTGCTGTTTTAATTTGGGATTTTGGGATTTTCTTTCATCCTTTGCGGCTCATGCAAAATAGCTTAACGCTACGCGATTTCAATTCCGTATACGAGGGTTGTCTTTTATATCTGGTATACAGAGCTGGGAAATACATTGTTTTTGAAAGTATTCTTCAATAAGAAGTAATGCATTTTTGCATCCAATGGTACCAATTATGAAAAGTTACAAACTACACTACACTTATTCGGACTAAAGTTGACTGCATCTTCTTTCACCACGCAATTTTTGGAAACGTTAAAAATGTCGTGATGACTGTAAGGGGAACAGTCCAACAATTCGAAGTTTTTCCGCTCTAAAAACTCACTTGTTTTTTGACCTGTGAGTATGTACGAGCTATTTGATTTTACAGAGGAATTTATGCTACATGATCCACTTTTGAGACAAATGTCGTTACCATCTTTTTGGAAACACTCCAAGAGCGGATAACTTGTGTCACTTTTGGTTAATCTTGGAACAGTTGAACAGCCTAACGAGGTTTATTTTCGGGTTCCAGGGGGTAAAACCAAGATTCTGGCTTAGGCCCGGTTGTACATTTGAAGCTTAAAATTGAGCTCGACTGATCTGGGCTTAAAATATAAGCTTAGCTCAACCCTAAGCCTGTGTACAAACATCGTTCAGTAGCAGCTCTACTACTTTCGAACTGACGCATGCGTATGAAGTAAATTGGTCACAATATGTTTGTCAAATAACCTAACTAATGTCATATTTGCTAACAATTATATAGTTTCACGAGAAATTTCCTCTGATATACAATCTGTCACAAAGCGAACGGTTTCTTTAGAGAGACGAAATCTTTGAATAAACTCATGATCTCTCCAACATTCAAAGTTATTCATACGCTCTCTATACACCCGAGGGCTTCTCGAGTGTTGTACGATTGCAATAAGTTCCAAAAAATCCTCATCATTGGTTAAAATATCCATAATTAACTTTGACAAACTTTTAATTTAATATTAAATTAAGTACAGGTTATGTTTGCATATAATTCATTCACATTTAAGCCACGGAACATGATAACAATTTATGTTCCGTGCTTAAGCTTACATTAAACCTGCCCTCTTGGAGGCTTTAATAAGCTTAAGGTTTAAATGAAGCTCAACCGTAAGCCAACTTTGTACAACAGCAATCTGACGCTGAACCTAAGTTCACATTTGAGCCTTCACTAAGCTACAATTGTAAAACCGGCCCTTAGAGGTTTTTTTACATCAATTGAATGATTGTTTTGTGTTCTTTCGTCAACTGATGTATCCAACCATAAACTAATTTGTTCACAGATAATTTGGTTTTTGAAATGCTTAATAATGCTCTACCTTCACGAAATTTCACATGTCGATCTTCTTGGATCGGCTTACGTACAGCTTCGATGTTTTCCTGGGTGACTGCCGTGTTGTTGGTAGACCTGCTTATGGATCGTCTCTAAGATTATTCCCCCAAGTTTAAATTTTCCATACCAATGAGAAACTGTTGGTTGATGTGGGGCTTCATTACCTGAAATGGAAAGCAAATTATTGCTCGATAATTTATTCAATCAATAATTCATCAACTTTAACAATTGACCCTTGCACCTCAAAGTTTTTTCTGACTGCCAATTGTATACTTGCATTCTAAATTTCGCCCCATAGCCTCGAGGAAGAAGAAAATTGGGTTAACGAGTAACAGGAGCCAAGCAGTGGAAATATTTGAATATTTATATTTGTATGGAAATAATTAGCATATTCAACAAAAAGGTCTGGATAAAAATAGAAGGAAGAGCGGATGAAAAATATTCAGGTTTCACTATAAATTGACTGTAATTTTGTTCAACTAAATCATTCGTAATACAATAAACTGAGCCCTCTTGATATATTATACGCTTTAACACAAACTTCAACTTCTATTCACCGTAATATCGAATAATATTCTGAAACTTCTTATGTTCGACTGAAAATTATGCGGAACTGCCAGATATTATAGAACATTTTGTTTGTAGGTGTCGCATAGTTTGGATCGATTAGAGTCGGTTAACAACTTTACGGAATTTGTGAAAGCCTTTAGTCAGTTTGGTGCTGAAATGGTGGAATTAGCACATTTAACGGGCGATAGACAGAACGATCTAAAGGATGAAAGACGAAGGGCTCAAATGGCCGCTGCTAGACAAGTTTTGGAAAGATCTACGATGATGTTGTTAACTTCTAGTAAAGTGAGTAAACATTAATAGTTTTTTCAAGTTACTTATTATTCCAAAATTAATTATTCAAATACATCCCATTATGAGTTTAATACCGGATTGCATGGACTTGAAACACCTCAAACTAGTTAAGGACCACTTCCTGATTGGGTCGACTTGAGTTCAACTAAGTTTAAAATCGCACTTGACAGCTGATTTCATTTTGATATCCGGGAAACAATAGACTTTCCACTAGATCTGATCCTTTCTATGGCATAAACGAATTTGCATTTTATCAAAGATTTCGTTGTGTACAAATTTTAGGATTTTTATAGGAAGCTCTAAAACTTCCAAATTATTTGAAAGTGAAATATAACTTAAGTACTTAGTACTCGGTAGTTTTCAAAATCAAGCACAGGATGCTTGGATTCCAAACGGTGCAAATTTTTTTTCTTTTCGGGCTGAGATGGGAAACTCATGTTCGACTGGGTCCTTAACCAGTACCCAGACAGTGTTGGACTCATCCCCACGGAGATGCCTACCAACCAAACCCACCTTAAACTCGCCGTTACTCCCGCCTTGGAATCACTACCCTAGCATACTTCAGGACGGGCGGCGGTCCCTCACACACTCTCCTTCATCTTCTTTCTCCTATCACTCCCACCTCTCTCATGCCATAGCGAGTCCTTCTCTTTCCCTAATCATGCTCTCTACTACGCCACTTATCTCCATCCATTCCTCCTCGCCCCTCAACATAATCTCCACCATATTTTCCCAATACACCGCCTCTCCCATTTTATTCTCTAACTTCTTCAAAACTTCTTCATTCTTCCAACATCTAAACACATGTCCCATATCATCCTCCACTTCAAGTCTCTCGCACACTCTAGTTTCTCTTTTCCCAATCTTGTGGAGGTAACCCACTCTCGACCCATGCCCTGTAAGCACCTGCGTTAAGAAGTAGTTCACCTCTCCAAATTTCTGGTCCACCCAATTTCTCCTGCTCCCAATCGCTCCTTTTAGCGCGCCCTCATACTCATCCCACCTTTTCTCCATTTCCTCATCCATCCATTCCTGTTTTTTTCATTTTCCATTTCATTTCCATTTTTTACCGATCCCTATTTCCGTGCGCTTAATAATAAACATAGATATCCATAATACTAGATATCCTAGTTCAACAAAAAGAAATGCAAAAGGGATTGAGCTTCAACAATAATACGAATTGTACAATAAATATTACTATTAATAATAACGGTTCTGTCCAAAATTTATTTTCTTAGAATTACCTACTTGTATTTTTTTTGTTAATTTGAGTTGTATGTACTTACATTTTTACTGTTTTAAAAATAAAAATAAATATTCCCGATTTTCTTAATAATTTTTTGCGATATTTTTTGTTTATGTTGATTTCAGGTACCTAAGTATAATAAAAAATATCGTTCATTACTCGTCCAGAAATGGATTTTCCGTTCTTGCATGACTTCCCGTGTTCGGCTGCGCCTCACACGAGAATTTGTCACGCGCGCACGGAAAAATCCTCATTTCTGTACTGGTAATGAAATATACTATAGGTGAGCATCTCGCTGATGGGGGAAAACTTCTATAGATTTACTGGGATTTAATATTATTTCCCCCAAACTGTTTTGAAAGTTTCAATTTAAACTAATATCCAGAAGTTCCTGATCCATTTTAACTGCAAAATAACGGACTCTGAAACGATAGTGAGGTGCTGTACTTATTACGTTCCTTGAATATTAAAATACATATTTATCATCCATTAATAATTTTTAACATGAACAATCACACATAATCATTTATATTGTTCATTCCAACTTGATTATGCTCACTACAGAAGTCAAGGAAACATATTTGTATTCTGTGTGAAATTTAATTTTTTTAAAATCGCAGAGCGCTTTCGGCTATTAAGCCATGTTCAGTGCTATACCTGCAAGTGAGTAATAAAAGTTGGAGAATGTAAAATAAGAAATAAGTAAAGAATTACTTACTCGTTAGGTATTTGTTACAAAAAACTTTTCGACAACACATTGACGTCACAAAGTAAAATATCTTAAGATAACATTAATTTGAAATAATCCCCTGATTGGGGTAAACTGTATTTTAATTTTGAACATTTTTAAAATTGTTTAAATTGTCTTCAACTAATACACGAACACGTGTTAGTATAACGGAAGTTAAAGTGACACTACTTCAATTATAAATTAACAAATGACAAATGACAATCTAAGTGAACACAGAACTCAAGCCATCCAACATGAGTATAAAAATGACATTGTGAAATTTTGAGTAATGTAAATATTAAAGAACCCATTTAAATTTGCAAAAATTGTTGTAAATAAAGTAATTCAGCAATGTCCCAAAACAAATATGTATATTTCCTAAATAAATAAATTTGATATTAAGGTCTAATGAGAACCCATCAAGTTATAAGATGCTGAAAAAGATTAAGGGTCTAATGAGAACCCATTACTAAATCTAATTCAAAATAGAAAATTTACACATAGGTCAAGAGAGATTCCAAAAGCAAATAAATTAATATATGAACTATAAATTGCTAGTGTTAATCAATGAAAGTAATTATCTGAGAATAATTCCAAATAACAAATTTTAATAAATTACAGAAATTATTAAAAACAAAAATATATTTAAATCTAAAGAAAAATTTTATTAAGTAAATAATGGTCATATTATATATCAAATAATATCCCAAAAACCAATGTGAGTCATTTTCAATGAGAAAGATCTGATTTAGAGTATAATGAGAACCCATTACTCAAATCAACTACTAGCCAGAAAAAGATTAAGGGTTTAATGAGAACCCATTACTAAATCTAATTCAAAAAACAAATCCAACAAGAGTCCAGAAATATTTAAAATAAACAAATAACTAATCATGAATTTGTAATTTGAAAAATAAGGAGAAGAATTTTTTTATTTATTTTTTATTTTTTATATTTTAATTTAAAGAACATCAACTGAACTATATGGTATCAGTCTGATTATGTTGTGGATAAAATAATTTAGAAACTATATATTATATTTCGCTTCGATTAGTTAAATATTATTATTATTACTGATGCATTGAAGGATTCCACTATTGAGTTGACCTTTGTTTTTTGAAAACTGATGTAAGTTTTTTTTCAGACAAGTCTGAGGCATCCAGAATGCAACTCTGCGAGAGAAAATCGTGATACCGTATTCTGCCAAATGCGAAGAGCTATGGACCTTATTCATTATGTAGTAAAAGACGGTGTCTTAAATAGTGCCGATTCAAGTGTTCAATCAGTCCATAGAGACGGACTATGTGAAAGTGACAGGGGAACGGCATATGCCTGTATACAGCATTTGCAGTATCTACTCGAACATAGTAAAATCTCTATGGGTAAGTAGATTTGATAAAATGTTTAGGTACTATAGCAAAAAAATTTGATATAATCCATGGAAGTTAGTACAAAATGAGATGTGAGCAACGTCTTTGACATGGTCTTTGCCTTATGTGAAGAGCTTTTAGTCACTAGTAAACATTTTTTATTTATATTTTAGTATACTCACCAGGCCTCACAGCTAAACATTTGAAATGTTGTGGGATACTTATTCTCAATTTTAACAAAACATTTAATACGTATTAGTAGCGATAATTACCTAAATATCGCCAGGCAAACTAACACATCAAATCTTCACACCAGATGTTTCCAGAGTAGTCTGAAATATTGTTGAGGGCATTTCGTTTATCGATTTTAGGAGGAAAAGTTTTTATAAACATGTTAAAGAAGTTTCATCGATAATGAGATAGAAGATGATCAAGAGGGGGTTTCAATTCACCATAGTGGCATCCTGCGTTGAATTAAAACCCTCTTTGTTTCAATAAAGAGTATACTTTGCGATGTATGGGAGGGGCGAAGTATAATACGTTGGGCACTCCACTGTGTTGTGTGACGCACGACACATGAATCATGCGTGCGAAATGCAGAAAGGATATAGCAGTGGTCGGGTGGGTTCATTTGATGAGTTTTAACAGGAATCCTAACGGGACATTGTCGCCTGAATGGGCACCTGAAAAAGCTCAAAATAATGGAAGAAGAAGAATGTAAATTTTGTGGCATGGAAGAGGAAACCTCCATTCACATACTTCCGATCGGAATCCAAGGGCACAGCACCTGGGAGATTACTGGATAGAGGAGGAACATTTACTTAAGTTGAAGCCTGTAGATATCATGAAACTCCTGCGGGAAATAGGACTAAAGGAGCTACTAGTCTCTAAGATTCTCTTAAGAAACTGATTAGAAGTGAGCAGGGGGCACAAAAGATCTTTTAGGTCTCAGTATAAATGTCACCCCAAATTATATAAGTACATAAATAGCCCCCCTAAACAAAGAGGGTTCTAATCCAACGCAGGACGCCACTGGTGAATTAGAACCCCTTTTGATCATCCACTCATGCTGCCCAATGTTTTTATCATTTGAATAGAATCAAATTACATAAAAAGGTACATTTCAGAGCAAATGTTTAAAATGTTTAATCCAGCTAAAATGAAAGCATCCGTTAGACGTCTATTGGATTGCCAAAGTCTTTTGAAAAAGACACTATTGCGAATAACAGCGAATACAGTCTTGTGTATAATGAGCTTTTGGAGCTCATATGAACTTGAGATTGGGGCTGTGTGAAAGAGTAACTTCAAATATCCCCACATTCAGAAATCCAGAGAGCTGTGCTCAGGTAGCTCAAGGGATCATGGGTGTAGGTGTAGAGATCCTAGTCCTATACAACAAAATTAGAATGATGAACATTTTTCATTTGTTTTCCGTTGTATCACAGGTTTTACACAGTAATTGTCACAATTCCAAAGGCAACTGAGAATGAACAAGATCTTTTTATCAGTTTTGAAAACCGATTCAAAAAGGAAAAAAAAGGTAGAACGTGTCGCGGGACACACGGTAGGAACTTTAGTTCCTTTTGAGCAAAAATCATGTAATACATTTGACGTTATAGATAAACAATTTGCATATTCTTTGGTGGTAGAGTAGTAAGCATACCAGACTCTCACGCGGTAGACCGGGGTTCGATTCCCCGAGAGGAAGTTTTTTTTTATTGTTAATTTTATTTCTAAATAATTATTCTGCTTGATATTAATAACGACAACAGGTGGACGTTTGAAATATTTAGCAGAATATTCATTATTACAGATAATGGTACGGTACCCTTCATGAGGGAGTCCGACTGGCAACATCTACTTATAACAGCATCGTATATTTAAAAAGGGAAACCGTAGAAGTATACAAATTGGACATTCAAGAACTGTACGTTTACCACAAAAAAATTAGTGGAAACATAAAATTGAATTGTTAAACTTTCAATTTGAAGTTATATTACAGTTTATAGAAATTTTTATTTTCTAGATTTTTTCTTAAGTGGGTCGTAGAAAAAATATGCTGTTCGACTCGTGTGGATTGTCCATATCGCACTTTGTCCTCGTGCGATATGGCCATCATATCCACACTAGTTGCACAAACTACTATTTCTATCAAAATATGCCCTTTAACATTTAAAAACAACCTGCCAAATGTCAAATCGATTTATTCATCCATTTTAAAGTTATCGAATTAAAACATTCAAGTTTTCAACACCATGTATTTCGAAAAGTAAATGTGCTCGACCCCTCAATCCTCATTTTGACTACGGATGCTGTAAATAAACAAAACAGATCAATCGCGCAAAAAAATTATGAAATAATAGTAAAAATTTATCCGAACAAATTCAAGTAGATCACCAGCACTGCGAATACCAGCTTTGCATAGAATTTTACTATAGCGTCGGTTGTTCAGTGGTAGAATGCTCGCCTTCGTTTCTTCGCTGCTTCGTAAACGAGAGAGAGACTAAGGAGAGAGCACAAGCACGCAAGCAAGGCACATAACGAAGCAACGTAACATAACGTAGCGTAACGTAACGCGTAACGGTCAGATCTTTTGCGTCGCGACCCCGGTCGCTCAAACATAACCTGACGTAAAGAACTAAAGTTCCAATAAACTCTACTCACAGTCAGAGCTCGTTTATTACAAAATGTGAACATCCTGTATCTCATTAACGACAAAACTTAACTTACATATGTTTATAAAAACTTTTCATTTTAAAATTGAATGATGAATAAACCTGCAATATTTTGGGTTACTTTGGAAACACTTTGTACATGTCCAAAACAAACTGAACAATGTATTCAGTGACATTGGGAAGGGCAGTCGTATTTTGGACAAAAAAATTATTCCAGGTATGGTGTGTTTAAATTGCACACATTTTGGATTTCGGAAACCAGCCTATTGTATGTCTACAATATTTCCTTATAACAATATTATAAGAAAGCCTACTGGAGAAAATAAGAATGAATGACATGAGTACAATGTACAATGTACATATTTAACAATATGTTTATGTTAATGTTATAAAAATTTCTACTGGAGTGAGTAAGAATGGATAGAGTGAGGATTTTCTATGTACATATTTAACAATTTCACCGTAAAAGATAAATCAATTTGATATTCCTCAAGTTACATAAGAAATTGTGTCACTAAACACATAATAAAATTCCTTCAAATCTACACCATCAAGCTTCGCAAACATTGCTATACGGGAGCAAGTTAACTGGTTTAGATTTACGGCTCAGAGAATAAATTCCTGCAAATCGTTTTTCGCAATGTTTATAGAATCAAGTTGGATACACATAACACAATTTTACATTGCAAATATTTGCTTAAAACTTATAGAGCGTTGCTAAAAAGTTTCACGCCAAGGTTTATCTTTGAGACATATAGAGGAAAAAGTGTTAAATTCAAGGACAATGGATTTACATATTTTAGAGCAAATGTCGAATGTTTTTATCGTCAGCGATTTGTTCGAGTGACGTATCACAAATAAACTTTTTTTCCCTTTCCAAAAATAATAACAAATTTTCATATATATAATACCACGAGAGTGAATTTTTTTTCGATTGTCATGAAAGTTTGTTGCTTGGCAATTTTGCGAATGACATTTTTAACAAAACCACGAGCCGTCAGGCGAGTTGGTTTTGGATTAAATGTCATTCGCAAAATAACCTAAAAGCAACAAACTTGAATACGACAAGAGACAAATTTTACCTCACAAAATTTTTAATTGGGTGGTATTCGACATGACTATTTCACGAGAGGAAAACTAAAAAATCATATGTTTAAACGTTTTATTTATTGCAAACTTCAATTATACAAAGCCAAAAAAATAATAACATTATGAAAAAAAAATTACTTATTTATGTAAAAAGTACAATTATTATAATTATACGTTGTAGCATTATTTTGGGGATTATTTTGCATCATAACCTGTGATGAATTTGAGTTAGAAACTTCTTTTTCTGGTTGCAGGCCCAGCCTGAAGCTTTTTACGTTTTGTATCCCTGGCCAATCTAGCAAATTTATAGATAATATCTTTAAATGGATCAATTTTGATGTTAAATTCTAGAAAATATTTTTCCTGAACCATTTGAGCAGTCGTATTCCAAAGTGTTTTCACACTAGCTTCAGTATAATCAGTTCCATCTCTTTTTTTCATGTTAAAACCATAATCTTCAAGAATTTTTGCTATAACCTGTTCAGAAGTATCCTTTTCTAACGTATAATTACGTGCGTCCAGAAACATTCTAAACTGTTCCCACGCAGACTTTTTTGTCTTCATTGTATTTCGCGGTATACTTTGCCGAGTTTAGGTGTTTGGTACAACTTGCCCTTAGATTTGATATATTAAACGTCAAAAAATTGCCGCGACAAGACAAAAAGTTGCCAGTTCAAAACCTTCAAATTTTGTCAGTTATCAATTTACTCTAGTGAAATAGTCACCTTAAAACAAAATGTCTTTATTCTAGACCCTTCCTGTCAAGAGACACTTCCGACTGCAATAGAGGCTGTCTTGGAAAGAACTCAGGATTTCACTGACAGTGCCTATACTAGCCATGAACATAGAGAAGCCATCCTAGAATGTAGTGAAAGACTTAAAACAGAACTGGATAATCTTCTAGGTCTTTATGTAAATGTAGTAAGTATATATAGTTTGTTCAGCCATCCTTTGCCGTTACGTCATACATTGTCCAGCTTGCTCTCTCATTCATGAAATGGACGAGCCGGAATTATGGCGTCATTAACGTATTTCTTATCTAAGGTCGACATAAATTTTATCTGTTACTTTTGACAGTTCAGTTGTCATTGATTATAATTTTGAGGTTAAGTGTAAAATAACATTCAAGTAATATAAGACATACGTAAATAAGCAGAATACGTCACCCATTATGACGTAACGGCAAAGGATGGCTGAACAAACAATACCTACAGTTTATTGTTAATGTTCAAGTGAATGTTAAGCAGTTGAAATCGGAAGTTTCGATACTGTTTTCCAAAATTTTGAAATCAAATTATCATCATGTGGAAAACCTTCAGTATCTTCGACCATTCAAATTCTATCTCTACTTTTTTGTAAAATGCTTTTACTGTTTGCACTCCAGAATTATTTAATTCAATATTACCAATTATAATCAGTCATGTAATTATTATTTTCTAATGTTACAGGGTGGATTCGACGATATATCTAATTGTCCAGAACTAGATAATTCGCTGCAGGTCTGTATTAATTCATCAAGAGATTTATCTAGGCATTTAGCTAACGCCGCCATATATCAGGCTCAGGATTTGAGCAGCGTAACTAAACAAGGACTGGAATTAGTAGCAGCTATTAGACAACAAGCTACAATGTCGGAAATGGATAAACTGCATCATACCTCAAATGCCTTTCACGATTCCATTGATCATATTTTGGAGGTAAGACAGTTATTAGTCAATTATGAATTAAAAATGGAAATTGTATTGCGAAGTTTATTGTCTTATAACATATTCAGTTCACAGGACTTTGTTACCCATGGAATTTATTTAAAAAAAAATCAAATATCAATAAAAAACAAAGGGCGCGACTAATTTTTATTAAAAAAAAAATGAAGATTGGCCAACGTTGAACAACTGTAATTATCTGCATATGAAGAAAAAAAATAGATAATGATAATAATAATAATAATAATGTTTATTCATGAAAAATAGAATCACAATACATAATTTAAAGAAAATAAACAGAATCTACACAGAAGCTGTTTTAAACAGCTTATACGCGGTAAAATACATATAATTAACTTTAAATAAAATTACTTACCTACAATACAACGATATAAAATACAATAATTCCAAAACACAAATAAAAAAAGTGAAACAATTAATATTTAAAAAGGACATATGATTCAGAACATAAAAAATGAACAAAGGCAAGAAACGTGGTTCCGTTTTTTTACACTTGAGAACAATAATTCACATTGTGATCTTTGAAATCCTTGCAATCATTGGGGAAGGGTGTCATAAATGGGAGCGGTCGTAATCGTGAATAAATACACAAAATAATCAAAACAACATCCGGGCTGACAATACGCTATTATTAATGATGAAATTAAATTCTTCCCAACCTTTCTGGAAGATCCAAATTTTAATATGTTTCTTAAATGCAGTATAAGATGGTACATTTCTTATTTCTTCAGGTACTAAAATGTACATTCTTGGCGCAAGATAGTTACACGATCGTTGACCTATAGATTTCTCACTCCGAGGAAAATAAATGTGCCCTACTCGTCGTGTATCGTATTGATGTTCATGTGATATCATAACAATTTTGTATGTTTTTATAAATTGAATTATTTTAAAGAAAAATAATTGTCTCAAGTCAAAAACTTCCAAGTCCTCATATAAAAAATTACTGGAAAAGTGAATATTTTTCTTATATAGTATATGTAAAATCCATTTTTGTACAACATGAACGTCATTCAAAAAGTTATCGTGAACTCCTCCCCAGCCTATAATTCCATACAACAACAGCGACTGCACCAACGAAAAATATATCGTTTTTAACCTTCCACCGGTGGCGCCAAGTCTGACAGACCCGACGCTACTGTATTCATTCGCAACTCTTCGCGTTATCGCGATATATTGCTGTACGTCTGGGTACCTTCCTAATTTGATGTCTATTAGTCACGTTGCAGAGAGTGTGAGGATAGTTTGTATAGTTTGCGAAATATTGTGTGAAAAGTCTGACAGACCCAGCGCCACCGTTTGTGTTATAAGTTTCTGTATAGCCTTCAATTATTTACTTCGGTGCTTGTGTACTAAATAATTTCATTAGGTTAGGTTTTGCTGTTGTAATAACTCAACTTAAATGTGGTACTTGAATGTGGTACAACCGGAAGAAATTCCTCAGGGAATAAGATTGTTGTCTAAAAGATTCCAGGACGAAATATCATTGTTTCAAATGTAAAAAAATTATCTGTCTCTCACACTCTCAATTTCTTTGTTTACTATGTAGACAAACGTTTGAAAGTATAAACGTGTTAAGAACTCACATTGTAGCTATGATCACTGAAGGGATTTTTATTTTGTCTTGTTTATAATGCTTTTTTATTAGAATAACTGTTATTTTGTTACCTTTCTGTTATGTTTTAGGAAACAAGCAATAAAATTATTTTGTTTGGTAATTGTTGGGTATTTGTTTGGTACATCTAATGCAGTATATTATTGACTTTAACTTGTATACACAAATGACCCGTAAATACAATAAAGTATGCAAAAAAAAATGGGTCTGGTAGACCCAGCGCCACCAGTCATGTAAAGAAAGGGGGCGCCACCGGTGGAAGGTTAAAGTAGAAACACTCAAAAAGTCTCTTGAATATCTAAATTTTGGTAATAATTCTCTTATTTTTCTTACAAGCTGTTTGGTATGTAAATCCCACCTCATATGTCTATCTATAACAATTCCAAGATATTTCACCGAAGTGGATTCAGAAATTTCTATATCTAGGTTTACTTTTAACGCTCCCATTGATGGGAGACCACTAGCATAAGAGCTAAATGGTAAGTAGCTGTTTTTGCATAATTAATTGTAAGCTTATTATATTGTAGCCAATCTAATATTCTTGGAAAATCAGTTTCTACGCTTTGTTTCAAAGAATCCCAAAAAGATGAAGTATATACAACAGCGGTATCTTCAGCGAAACTATAAATTTTGCCAACTGATTCCAAATTAAGAAGGCTGTTTATATATATCGTAAAAAGGATTGGACCTAATACCGTTCCTTGAGGAACCCCCAGCAGTTACTTTTTGTACATTACTTCTATTATCACAAATTTGAACGAGCTGCTGCCTATTAGACAGATAGCTTGCGAATATGTCGTAAGATTTACCCCTTATTCCGTACTTTTGCAGCTTTTTTAACAATTTCAGGTGGCAAACAGTGTCGAAGGCTTTGGCGAGATCTAGGAATATACATAGAATGTGTACTTTTTGGTCCAACGATTCATAAATTATTGAGGTTGGTTTATAAATGGTATCGTCAGTTGATCGTCCCTCTTTGAATCCAAATTGGTGATCAGATAATATATGAAATTTGTTTAAAACTTTGGAAAGGCGTGTTTTTAAAATTTTTTCGATTACTTTTGCTATTGTTGATAATAGATATATTGGTCTGTAGTTCCCCAATTCATTTTTATTTCCATTTTTATAAAGCGGTTTGACTACTGCACATTTTAAACTATGAGGAAAACATCCTGAGTCCAAACATCGATTTATTAGAAATTTTTGTGGTTCTACAACTTGTTTTACAGTTTCAGCACGTATTCCATCTAAACCTGGAAACTTTTTCAGTTTATGTATTATTTCTAAGACCTCTGATGCATCTGTTGGAGCTACAAAGGTACACTGATGGAGTCAAGGTAATTTTGGTTACTGTGTGATAAATAAAAACTTTCGACATGGATCGGTTTTACTTTAATCAATACAATTTTTGAAGATGTTGAATAAGAGCGCAGCTTTCCTGAAAATTTGAAGCAAATCAAAGTTTGGAGAAAAAGGTTCATGGTATTTGAAAATAGCAGTTTTTCGAAAGTAAGTTGGCTTTATATGGCCATAACTTAACGGAACAGAAGCAATCAATGGAAAATTGGGTAGATTTTATTAGAGTACACCTGAACGAACAATATCAGCTGCTGATTAACCGTCACTCCGGAAACTGTAGATATGACAGCGTTTCAAAAATAGACAAAATGTATCTAAATCAGGCTTAGTTAGCGGCTTGCTGTGAAGCTGATCATTTTTCCTTGAAAGTAGAGTTTACATAAAGCAATGCCGCCCTAAACGAATCTTCAAGTTATGTAGAAGATACATTTTTAAAAATACTGTAATGTTTTTCTTATTTATTTGAACTGTTTTTAACGCAGGATAAAATTATACACTCACTATGGCTAATTACTATTAATTTATTAAAGAAACACTTACACAATATATTAAACTTAATTTATATACACACTACTTAATGTCTATTAATTTATCTACACTCGGTATAATAATTGTCCTAATTTATCTTTAACACTATTTATATTCACTATCTGTTCACTCACTGTATGCTGAAACTGTTTACCGATTCACTGTATACGGAACAACTCTCCGTGTCACTCGAAAACCCGCGTATATATAGTCCCTCGAATCTCTAGAGCTTTCTCGAATTCACCGCCCTCAACGCTGTTTGAGAACAGTCTCGATCATTACCTGTTCGAAAACCTTTCTAGAAAGGTCGCATTCATAGTTTGCGACAGGACCGGCTTCTGAATGACTGAGTTCGTAGCAATACTCTAAAAATCGTTTTTCAAAAAATTCTCTATCTGCCGGAGTTGATCGTATCCGTCTAAAATTTTCGGAATCACTTCCTTTTCTAGTGTACTTTCGTCGAAAACTAATGGATGTGCCCGTATGTATTGTTATGCGAGCTACTGCATTAATATGCTCAATTAGTGTCACCAGTAATACGACTATGGCTCCTCCGCCTAATTTTCGAGAAACAGCGAGAATACCCAGCGCATCCACCAGAACTACGGGAGATTTCTAGAACTACACCGCGCACGAGTGAAAATAGGCCACGAGCATCGCTACATAATACCGAAGGAAGGCAATCGCGCCTCGATAAAGTGTTTATTAAGTGATTCTCATATAAATTATAGTGTGCTAAGTGTATTATATAAATTATTAAATAAGGACTGTATTGAATATAAATCTGTGAATATAAATTAATTGTGAATATAAATTAAAATGAAAGTTACAATATAATGATAAAAAATGGATTGATATGAAACAATTAAAAGTAAATGGGTAGGGGAATTGCAGGCAAGATGGCATACTATCTTTTGAAAAATTCTCATTATTCATCTGATATGTATTGAGAGACGATTATGTGTTGGATCGTTGGTCAGTTATGTTTACTATAGGTTTCAAGGAACAAATAGTTAAAACTAAAATGAAAACACTGAGAAATTAAAAGTTTACAAAAGTCCATCTTGCCCACCTATGTCGGGCAAAATGGCATTCTGCAAAGTTATGTTAAAATCCGATGAATAACCCTACATACTTATAAAACCCTGATAAAAAAGAAGACGTTCAATAGACATATAACCAAACTTATTTATTTAAAAAAACTTAAAACATAATTTTCATTTCAATTTTTTTCGAAAAATGAAAAACAAGTTTTCTTTTCTTCTTTTGTAGGAGTACACCATCTGATACAAAAATATCATATTTGCAACAATGTTATCACTATCGGGCAAGACGGCATACCATGCCATTTTAGCGAATCAGTACATATGCCAACTTGCCCGATGCACATGGTTGACACAAACATTAAAGAAAACAGCCCTAAAAGTCACTTCTTGGAAAAATCATTACATAAACACAAAGGCTACATTCAGCCGATTATTGCAAAACATACATTTTGTTATGAAAGCTCTTTTTGTTCACAGAAAATCACGTGTAAACCAAGAACTTACCTTGAACGTCAACACGCTCCAAGCACTTATTCACAAATAACTAGTATGTTGTTAATCTAATCGGCGCGAAATAAAGTGCGCACAGCGTTGCCACCTAATACATCAATTTCAGGTAGGCTGGAAATATATACGCGGTTATAGTTCCTTAATACATGTGGTATGCCATTTAGCACTAGTATGCCATCTTGCCTGCAATTACCCTAAGTAGCTAATATACACTATATAATAAAAACATTTCCAATAAATGAGAAGTTTCATGTTTCATGACAAACTACTTCCCCAATAAGCATCCAGGAACGGTATCATCCCGGTAAACAGTCTTATCCAGGAACTCCTCTATTCAGGAACAGTATCTCACCAGAATGGTATTTTTCGGAACTTTCTTAGCCCAGGAACTATGCAGTAATCCTTGTTGAATTCTGATACAACTCAGCAACTTAGTTTTTAAGGAACCAATTTCAACATTGGAAATACTGTTCCTATATCTTCAGGCGGCCGTCAGGCCTATTCTGTAACTTGCGACTGCCGATAATTGCGCAATTGGTTAACTAAAAAAGTGCATTTTTCAGTTGTTCATGTGAAAAATAGGTATTCTGTAAGCAATTTTTTAGCAATTACAACGCGATTGCAACTGTTGAATAGCAATCACAATTAAAGTAGTTGTATTTGAGTTGCTTGATAATTAAATCAAGTTTTCCTAATAGAAATAGGAAGTAATAAATTATAACATTTAGTCAATAATAAACCTGTTTATTTGTAAAAATAGTAATTCAATGGGCTTACTAACTATACCCTCAGAAAAGTTATAATAGTTTTTATTTGTACTTAGTAATGAAAGAGATAATAGTTATTATTTGTTTTTACGTATTTAGTAATTGTTATTAAATATTAGGGTAGGTGTGTCCACTTAGTTAGTAAGCCCATTAAATTATTATTTGTACAAATAAAACATGTTTATTATTGACAAAATGTTATTATTTATTACTTACCTTTTATTTCTATTGAGAAAACTTGATTTAATTATCAAACAACTCAACTACAACTACTGTAATTGTGATTGCTATTCAATCAACTCTTCCAACTGGCTATTGAAAACTCTGTGTTCTCCCATTTTCTGTATGTACGCAAAAACAATTAATAAATAGTAGCAGTACCCATTCTCAAATTATTTTACTCACCTAACTAATAATATTTCTGAAGGCAGATGCCATAGATAGCTAGGTACCTACACTCTTATCTTTATTATGTTAACATAAACAATTACTAAGAGTTAATTTTTGTTTAGGCTATGATGGTGTGATTTATATGCCCTTTAAGAATAAAATATCTTTCAAATGATGTTTCTAACATGTTTATTATTGAAAAAGAAATACCTACATTCTCACATAAATGAAAAAATAAATTGACTTGAAACCTTTTTTTCATTATTCAAGGATTCAAACTCTTCTCTATATTTACCCACATTTCACCATTATGTGATTTTTTTTATGTAAATATTCAAGGATTGATCGTTGACATTTTGCGCCTACCCTAGAAGTATATTGTTTTTTTTAAACAAATCATCTAAAAAAGTATTTGGAAACCCATTTTCAACTGCTTTTAGTTATGTAAGGCACTGTTTCGTAGGCTTCCTTGGTTTTTCATGCATATTAAATATTTTTACATTTGTTTTTGTTCATCAGCTGAATTTACAAACAATTTAAGTTACGTTGATTGCTACCCGATTGCAAGTGGCGCTAGTTTTATGACGTAAAAGTGCATCTTGACAGCAACCAGCAATTGCGACGCGACTACCTTCCAGAATACTAAATGTTGCAACTGATTGCGCGACCGCTGTGCAACGGTTACTGGTTGCAAAATAATTGTTGTTTCACAGAATAAGCCTGCCAAAACCTCTCCATTTATATATACTTAGAAAAATTATTGTCTATTACACCAGAGAATAAATTTTGAAAAATTCTCAACTGCTGCCAAGCCACTTCAAAGTACAGCTGTGTTTGAGCTTGGAGGTCCAGTATCTGAATATAATTCTTTTTCCAAAACTAACCTGGAATTATGGATTTTTGAACTAAGAAGTGATAACACGTCTTTCATAATTAACGACAACTAACCATACAATATCCAGCTAAACTGAAATCGATTTGAAACATGCAGTCAGCATGGAACGTTGATGTGGTACACTGACGGATCTGGAACTGTTGAACAAACAGTCTGGAGTCCACGGAGATTAACACAGGGATATCCACTCATCTTTAAGGAGGTCCGTATTCCAGGCGAATATTTACACTACCGACACGTGCTTCCAAATGAACATCGAAAGGGAATATGGAGACCAAAGTATTCTCCTCTGTATCTGTATCTGTAAAGTAGTGAGGGTGAGTGTAGGCTCACAGCACTTAGGCCACATTTGAACCGTTGTACATCCTCCCGAGGAGTTGCTCTCCTAGGTCATCGTCCATCTTGTCCTTCTCAGGAAGGTGGACAGGTCACTAGGAGACATCTGCTTTATATCGGCAGGTGTAGGCCAAGACTCATCGAACACACACTCTCTCATCGACGGACGGACGGACTCCGGACACTAGCCCCACTAGCCCCATAGTATGGAGGTGTTTGCTCAGTTGATAGTGGCCAGTCAGAAATCCTACTGTTAAACGTAGGTTTTTCCTGGTCATCGTCAAAAATTTCTTCGGCGCCAGATTCACAGGGTCGCCCAGGGTGATCCTAGCAAGACTGCATCCTTTGATTCCATCCCATCTCTTAAGGGATTGAGCATGGGCGTCACTGGGTCCTAAAATTTTTAGTCCAGCCGCTTCCCTGGCTGAATAATCGGCAATGCGATTATCTTTACTCCTGTCGTGCCCTTCAACCCACCTCAGGGCTGAGGCGTTAGCTAAATCTTGGTGGCACTCTAGTACTAGCCCGAATATGACACGTTGTCTGTTCAAGGCTTATAGGGCTTGTCTTCTTTCAGTGCAGATTGTTATGTTTTTGCCAGAAATTCCTTTTCCTTTGCGGCAATTGAGATACCAGCCAGTTCTGTTTGAACCACGCTGGTATTGTTTCCCATTTCCCATTTCCTTGATCCTCAGGCTTAGTGCTCTGGAGTAAACTCCACCTCCTGAGCCTTCTTCCATTTTTGAGCCATCTGTATATATGCGTATTGCATTTGCAATTACGTTAACATGGGTTATTATTGTAGTGTAGATCCAGGTGACCTCACGGGGTGACAGACCTTATGTGCGTCCCACTGTTCTCTGACACTGCTCATAAGCCACATATTATCATGCTCTTTTTGCCCTGCTGAGTAGGTGAGAGTTTCATGTTAGTTTCCTGTCGAGGGTAATACCAAGGTATCTCACCTCTTCCTAGAAGTTTAGTTTGCTTTTGAAGATTTTGGGAGGTTTTAAACCCGAAAAACTTCTTTTCTTGGTGAAAAGGACCATCTCAGTTTTCCTGGGATTGATCGACAGTGGACAGTGAGTGTTCCTTACATTATGTTTCTATTAATTTAACCCCATCCTGCGCTCTATCGCACAGTGTGTTCACAAATTTGCCAGTCTGCAAGATAACTATGTCGTCTGCGTATGAAATTGTGTAGAATCCATTGTTGTTGAGGTGATTGATCAGGGTATCCAGAACTATGTTCCACAGAAGGGGTGGTAAGACTTCTCCTTGTGGACATTTCCCCATGACCAGTCCTCCTACAGTAATGTATTTTACATTGATACTTATTGCTCTACTAGAGAGCATCTTGAGTATCCATTCTCCTACTACCGGAGGTATATTCCTGGAGTTCAGTTGTTGGAAAGGTTGTCTTATCAAACGCTTCCTCAATATCTATGAATATACCCAGGGTGGATTCTTTGTTGTCCAATGATCTTCCGATTCTGCCAACCACTTAGTGAAGGGCCGAATCAGTTGGAGATGAAGCTTGTGTGTTTTTGCATATGCTGTAAGTCAGTTGGTTGTCACACAGACAATTACAATGTGAATGTGATATAATATATTTTATTTAAATAATGAAAACGTTACAAATAACACATGGCACAGTCAGTAAATTGCATCTGATGTCATCTGCATAGATAGAGGAGTTGTGTGATTCAAGAGCAACAAATTCAGGTGCATGGGAATATCAATTAAATAGTTACCTCGCTTCCATCCGTTTGAAATAATTGATGATATTGTAGAAATACTCCGATAATCGGAAATAGTAGAATCATGGTTTCAATAAAATGGTATGATGAATGCGATTGGTTAACGGGATTTAGGGAAAGGTGAAAATTATTCATTGGTCCTGTGTGTACTGCTTTCAACCCAAATATAATATACATCTATTGATTTTCGTACAAAATCGAAGCAGCACATATAATCATGAATCAAAATAGATAGTGCTCGAGGAGTTGTGATACTTTCGTATATCAATCATTACTTCCTTGTGAAAGTCTAAATTTTCGAGTAATTTATCTTCAAATTAAAAGCGCCAGGAGAACGCATCTGACGTGAGAGGGAGAAATTTGTGTGCCCTTTGTTTTCTCGTTCAGCTTGCCTCTAGTTCAGTCACTCGGCGCGCTACTGAACAAAACTGACAGTTGAGATGTTTCTTTTTTTTAGGTTTGTAAACTATTACGGAACGTCGCTGTGTCCGACACACTTCAAGTATCTGCAAAATTTACAGAAATAAATTTACGAGTATACGGTCCACAAGTGATAACAGCTGCAAAATGTTTGGGAACCTGTCCAGGTAGCAAAATCGCTCTAGAGAATCTGGAAGTGTTTGCTGATATGTATCAATGGCTAATTTCGGATGTGACGACGATAGTTAAAGATGTCATCGACGCCACACAATCGAGACCGGAAAAACAAGTTTATATGTCTCTACCTAGACCAGGGGTGAGTAATTTCTTCTATTCTGCTTATTTTTTTAATTGACTTGAGCTGTAGCTGAATATTCAATTAAATATGAGGGTTTCAAACCCATTCACCTGAAGCGCTAGCTGCAATTGGCTGGAACAGGCCTGGAAGCACAAAAAGAAAAAGAAATTTGAACCTCTCAAGTTTCACAATTCAAAGTATTCATTTTACCTGTTGTCACAGACTGTTGTGCTTATTTCAAATGTAATTATGCAATCCAAACCAATGGTTCAATGAAACTCAAAGTCTAAACCACAGAAAATTTAATTAAAGTTCCTCAAAGGACACTTATGATGCTACTAGTTTCGGTACAATATTACCATCATCAGGCTACAATATAAAGTACCCTTAATACATGAAGATCTTATAAAATTCTGTTAAAATTACTTGAACAAGAGTAATACATATAAAATGAATGTGAAAGATGATATTATAATTAATAATACAAAAATGAGAATATTACACTTGTTAATATTATAATTGAAAAACTGTTTGAATACAAATTAAAAAAGTTATTGAAAATATTCCAAATTACATGTTTGATAATATAAATTATATTAGTAGGTAGTCAAATTGAAATAAAATAAATTTTAGTTACCTGTATGAAACATATAATCCAAAGAACAATAGGTTGTTGCCAAAAACGTTAAAACATTTTTAGTATGTTAATACATATTTATATCAAATAATTTCAAATTTTACTTGAGTGGTGGGGAAAGGAAAGAAAAGAAAAGGGAAGAACATTGGGAATTTTTGGAAAACTAATTTAATTAAGGTAATTAAAACTGTTGGCCTAATGGACTATGCCAAAAGGGGGGTTTAGTGAACATAAACTCCCCTTTCCCCTTTCCCCTTCCAATGTTCTTCCCTTTTCTTTTCTTTTTTTTCCTTACGACTCAAGTAAAATTTGAAATTATTTGATATAAATATGTATTAACATATCAAAAATTTTTTCGTATATTCACCTAAATAGAATTTGTCGCATTCACAAGATATCTGATATAATATATGCAATTTTTTGAAGAAAATTGGTAATCAATTCAATATTCGAACTAGCTTCAAATCTAACTATACGTTGAGATCTATACTAACAAAAACAAAACCAAAAAATGAAGAACAATCTTCAAAAAATTGCATATATCAGATATCTTGTGAATGTGACAAATTCTATTTAGGTGAAAAATCTAGAATCTAGTCCATTAAAAGTCCGAATAAGTGAACATGAAAAATATATCAAAGATAGGGAGTTCTTTAAGTCAGGTATTTGTAAACATGCTTGGGAAGAGGGGCATAAAATTCAATGGGATTCGACAAAAATAATATTGAAAGAGCCCAATAATCAAAGACGAAAAATCAAAGACAGTGCTTTAATACAACTAAATGCAGATAAATGTGTAGCTAGTATTCCAGCCGAATGTAGTCAAATTTGGTTACCAATGTTAGAAAGAGAAATTTCCAATAATCAATTACCTGCGTTATCAGGATAGCATAATAAGTTTTTATCCATGTTTTCTCATGATTTATCATTGGAATAGTTGTTAATAGATAAACAGTTCAATACACAAAATCACCAAACTGAGTCATACACAAAAAAGTGACAACAAATGCGTTTTATTCACAACATTTCCAAAATAAGCGGAAAAAAGCGCTATCCCAATAAAAAATCGTTCCTGGAACGTGCACTTCACTGGATTCCATTTCTAGAAGACTATCATATCTTTGGAATGTCATAAAATAAAATATTTTATTTCACATTTTACCAGAGATGTGATCTACTATGAATGGACCTTAATAAAATTTGACAACAAAGTTTTGTAGTCTTAAACTTCAAAATATTATTGATTGTCTAGTTGTCATATTTTTTTCATTTTTTTTCGTTGTGTCAGATAGGGACCAAAATTTATTTTATCATTATTTAATCTTGACAAAGGTAGCTGGAACGCTACCGAAACGTCGAAATAAAAAAATAAATAACATTATTGTGGTTTCATTCCCAAAAAATAAGAGAAAAAATAACATTATTATATTTTATGTAATACGGCGCAACGAATTTTTTTTTAGAATTAACCATCTATTAATCATTAATAAGAATCTGCTTCCAGTTGAACACCCTGTTGATAATAATTTTTATATCATAATCGTACGATGAAAGTTTTCAAGAGCTTAATTTATTTGTAAAAACTTCCTCCTATCATAGACGCACTATGAAAATTTATATGTAAAAATTGAATCATGGGCGTACGAACGATAGAATTTTTGAGAGGGCGCACAATAAACATTCTATAAAAGATCAATGAAAATTTTCGAAAGTTGAATTGATGAGTGGACATTTCATTCTATTTTTTTTCTCGCAATCCAGCATATAAGAGTTGGAAATAACAACAAAACTGGAGGAATTCGACATGCGTTTTGAATATATTTACTAGGTTCCATGCTCCCATCCCAACCCTGAAACACTGAAATGCCTTTGAAATGTTCGCTTTCATATCTGAAGTAATTGTGACAGAATCATAGTTTATGTAACATTAGCTATACCATTTCTCTGAATTGAAGCTACAATATCATAGTAGAATATTATTCTAGTTAATATATTCTTGGAGAAACCATCCATGCATCACATGCCACGGGCGTAGACAGGGGAGGGGTTCAACCTTGCTGTCCGATAAAAGTTTAGCTGTCGCCAAATAAGAGCTGCAGCTTTGACTCTCACCACCCCCACTCCAAAATCAGGTTTAGAATGCTCAGATAAATGGGACCAAATATTAACACATTGCTGCAAATATTGGCTTTTTTTATTTAGCTTATAGTTTATACTGTCCTACTTCATCAATTTTTTGTTTCAGTATGTATTACTCACATCTTCAATACTTTTCACATTTACCTAAGGGTTATCTTATGTACCTACTTTTAGTTGTTTTTTTTAAACCCCCCAATACTAAAACCTGGCTACGCCCCTGTTACATGCATATTTGATATTATGCTGTTCCATCTCGAGAAAACCGAAGAGACCTCAACAGAATTTATCTAAGATATACCGCATATTTAGTTCCTGCCGGAAAATCCAAATCAATTTTTATTGTCCTTACGAATATCAGGATAGTCGCGTCGGCACCACCTATAATTCCGACGTTGCCAATATCATTCCTTCCATCTTTTAAAGATCAATAGGTAGACTCGGAGTGTTTGATTTTGAAAATTTCGCAAATGAATTGGGCAATTTTGAAATAGTTTTCCTTAAATTGGAACAAACTGTTTATTTTTTATTTTCTTAGATTATTTATGAAGACTCTTGCATTTTATGTTGAGTGGACCAAATATTGCTATAGCACAAAACGTCAATTATAAATTTGAAATCTAAAAATATTTTGTTCTTGACCCATTAGATAACCTGTAATAATTCTTAGCTTATTCCTACTGTTATTCAGTAGTTCTTCGGCTCGTTTTACACATGTGTCACCTATGAAGGTTTTACTGTGTACCTGCTTTGGAGTGTTCCTCCACTGAAGTCTATGTTGGCTTTGTACCCATTTTTGTATTTGCCCTCGGAATACCTTCTTTGTGGTCCCAAGAGCTGGTTCTGGTCCAACATATGCTGTTGCTGAACCTCTCTAGTCTTACTTTAATGTGATCTGCTAGTTCATTTAGCTCTTTCTGGCATTCTTCTACCAGTCTGTAATTGTTAATTCTGACACATTCTAGGATAGCATGAATTTCTGCCTAAAATACAGGTATGTAGGTAGGTATTTCCTAGTGAGATAGAGCATCTTGTGTATCTCATTTTACTATACTCCCCTGCTCCTGTCCTTTCCCAGTCTGTGTACCAGGTCTCTCCTCGGGGAAACTTCAGTCTGCTTGGGTCTTGCCAGTCCTTTCTGTGAGGTATTTCTACCTCATATTTGGGACTGGGGAGCCTCCCCATACTTGATCGATTTCTTTACAAAATTGGGGTGAATACTATCTAAACTCTTGGAGTGTTTGTGGGGTGAGGTTTATGGTAGCTGGTCCCAAGCATACTTCATGGAAGTGAGGTTGACAGTCTAGGGGGCAGTATCGTATACGGGGTATCATGGACGTACAAATGCGGTCAAGCATTATCATTGAAAAAGAAGCAACTTGCTCCAATAGTAGCATTAAACAAACGTATAACATTGTTGATGATATACGCAAATCGGCGCAGTCATGTTTCCATGAAGCACTAACATTTCTGTACACACATTAAATCAAATTCCCCTCAAACAGCAGCTGTGTGTCTTAATGGAACTTTTCTGAGATGTCAACGTGAACGTACTCAATTGAAACTAGAACATTCAAAAGAAGCTGCTGTTTGATCCGATAAGTACTCAGAGGTTATCTACGAGTATGCACAGTCAGATAACGATTTTGTGGGTAGTAACCATCGGTCGTCCACTTCTACATATTTGATTTGATATGTTTGGTTGGTAATTCTTCCGTGGAGCCTTCAATAAGAGCAGTTGATTCCTAACCACCCCAAGTACTAGTTGCGAATCTCACATTTGTAGAGTGCTCACTTAGAAAAGGAAGAGTACCAATATCTATGATAAATACTAATATAGTCATATGGTCACTCAAACATTTGAAGCAACATTATTTTCTGCTCGTTTGAGAGGAAGACAATTTCTTCTTCCGAGTTCAAAATAGTGCAGAAGATGGCAGAAGTTACATTAAGTGGTATGCAAAGATATCAAAATAATTCTCCTGGAAATGATAATTAAGCAGTACCAGAAACAACCATGGATACGATAGATATACCACAAGTACGTGAATGTACAAGTTTATCAGGAAAAAAGAATTACCACCAATAATCAGGAAAGACAGGGCGAATAATATCAAATTCAAAAAATGCTTAGAAAGAAGTGCCAGAGTTGAGAAACCAGTTTACAGGCTTAACTTCAATTCAAGTAAAGGGAAAGATATGTTATATATACCTATGCCAAGATTTTTATTGTAGAGGCTCCAAGTTTCCCAGAAACAAAAATCACTTTGAAGCATTCTTTTTCTTGAAAATGTTGCCATTGACGTCTCTATATAATTGAGCAAACTTGCTTGGGCTGGAAACTACTGATGTGAAAAACTTTGAATTGAATATTTGTTTTTATGGTTTTTCTCTTAGTAGACGTTATCCAAGTTCATTTTCCTAATTTTTCTTCGTACCACGCAACGAAGGAAAATATTCCCACAATACTTGAAATCCACGCAAAGGAATAGTAAACTTGAATCCAAAACAATCCCAATTTATTACATCACATCAATATTATATTAGTAGCTACTCTCTGTCTCTCCAGCGGAATTGAAACTTCCACCATTGTAGTTTACGTATAAATCTATAAAACTTCCAAGTTGCCCTGAATCAGTTGAACAACTTCCGGTTTGGCAACATTGACGTAATGTGGCCTTAGGAATGCCGAATAATGTTTCAGTTGTGTCTTAAACATTCGAAAACAACCGTATTTTCACGGAGCTTGAATTTTCGTAAGTAGTTATTAGGTGTCATTAGCTAAAATATTTTTGGAGTCGAAACTTTTGATTAAGCAACCAATATGTATTCAATTACATTCAAATTCTTGTCATGAAACTGTAGTTTTTTTTATTGTTTACAAATAGAGAATAAAATTTATTCCAATATTTTGGTAATTAGTAAATCGTTCATTGATTTGTTAATTTTAGTTGATTTTCTTTGCAAGGTTATGTCAACTATGGGACTGTCTTCGTTTTTCATTAGACAATCACTGGGATTTTTAAAAATATCAACAATCTGAGCTGCTCTTTATTATCATTTTAATCAAGTATTTTAACGGTGATACACTGATGATTCTAAATGCTTTTTGTTTTAAAAGAAAATGTATTTGCTGCTAAATATATTATTAGAAATATTACTAGCATATATGTGATGGTTTTTGTTTTTGCAATTCTTTGGGTTTCTTCAGGAAGTATTAGTTATCATGTCACTTTCTTCCCTTTTTTACCAATTAATTTATTCATTACATGTTTCTAATAATATTTTGAAGACAATATCTGTAACATGTACAAAAATCTCTTCCAAAACAATAGGAAATGTAAGTGAAAAAATGTAAAAACAAACATATCTTCATTTAAAAAGTCTGGTATATACAGTGCGTCCGTAAAGTTTAGTAACGCCTGCATTCATTGTTATATTAATAAATAAACAATAATATAAGACTTCCAGAGATCATCCATTACACAAATGTGGTTGAAATTCAAACCAAGGGTAAATGAAACTCAAAGTCCAAACCACAACTTTAATATTGATATTGTCCTCCAAAAGAACAAACCATATAGCTTAGCAACTAGTTTCGGTAAAATTTACCATCATCAGGCTATAATAAAAAGGTTACAATTATCAGAAGATCAAATTGAATTAAAGTTAAATTGAGACAAAATTATATTATGTTGTTGAGATGATTTGAAATCTTAGATATTAAACAAAACTTACATAAAATTTAATATTGACTAAAGTTATATTATATTAAATTACAATTTAGTTACCTTATGAAACATTTACTACTGGTGTAAAACCAATCAATTCACCAACATCATCATTGCTGTAGGTATTAAAATGGTTCGGAAAAGAAAAAGAAAATGGGGAAAAAACCTATGCTAAAAGATATCCATGGCCATGGAAACTTAATTATAATGAAGTATTAAAAAGGAAGGAGGAATTTGTTTTATAAATTTTCATATGAAAAAAATGGAAGACTTGGAAGAAATTTAAGGAATTGTAGTTTCAAAAATATTTTTCGAGGTACTACAAAGTTGACTAAACTTATATATTAGTTTTAGCAACAGAAGAATATAGATGTTTTAAATTTACATCTGAAAAAACCAAATGAGAAGAATATGAAGATATAATAAGAAATTGTAGTTTCAAAATTATGAGGGACTACATAGATGACAAAATCAATGTATTTCGCCTTAGCCACAAAAATTAATAATGTACTCATACCCATGAATACTATTATAAACATTGTTGAAACGTCTCAACAATAAATCCATTAGAAGGTTCAAATTTTCGATAATTTAGAAAACTAATATCACTTCTAACCTAACTGGAGCACATATGTACTGAAAGACGTAAAAACGGGAACGGATATCTAAATGGATATTAGAAATGACAATTGTCATTCATACCAACCTTATACAAAATTATTATAAATCTATGATGACACTGGTAACCAAAACATACATAGCAAATGTTTCACTTACAAAAAGAAAAAGAAACAGTGGCAAAATCTAACCTAAATAAGGAAATGTAATTACAATTTTAATATTAAACAATAAAAGCAAATTACTAAAAATGGTTAACAAATTATTACTAATTACCAGAATTTAAAAAATCTTTAAAAACAAGAAGTAAAAATATACTTAGGTAAATGTAGGAAAACATAGTTCTCTGAAGGAGAAATCTGTTCATTCAAACAAGTTACACTACCATCTAAACAAGCTCTGTGGATCTCTAAACTTTCAAGTAAATTCATTCTAATACCCTTGTGACAAGAATGAAGAAGTTCAACATTAAATTTATCATAAGAATGAAGTTCATTCAATATCTGATTCGCAAAAGCAGAAGGAGAGTTATTAAATTCAAAGTTATAATACTTTTTAATACAATTTCTATGTTCAGCAATGCGATATTCCAATCTTCGACCACACTGTCCTACGTATACTGAATTACAATCACAACAAGATAATTTATAAACACCTGATTTATGTAACATAGGAACTTTATCTTTACTTCTAACAAAAATATGTTTTAAGGACAAGTCAGTCTTCAAAGCTACTGAAATGTTATACTTTCTGAAAACCTTAGCAATTTTATAAGAAATATCATCAAAATATAATAATGAATCAGCAAAATTAATTTCATCTATATTATGTGATTTTATTGTTGTAGGAAAAGAAATTTTAAATTTATAAAAATATTTTAAATAAATCTTATGTATAATATCTAAAGGAAAATTATTATTGACTGCTAACTGTTTTATAACATTAATTTCATCTTCAAAAGCTTGATCAGAAAGTGTTAATGAAAAACATCTATGGTAAAAACTATTGAAAGAAGCTAATTTATGAGACATTGGATGGCATGAATAATAATCTATTAGACAATCGGTCGTAGTTGGTTTTCTGTAAATTTCAAAATAAAGTAACTGGTTAACAAAATCTCTACACAACAATAAGTCTAGATAAGGAATTTCACCATTTGATTCTAATTCAATTGTGAATTTGATTTTAGGATGTAAAGTGTTTATGAATTTAAGAAAATTGTCAATATCAACATCAGTACCATCAAATAGCAAAATACAATCATCAACATATCGATAATAATAAAAAAAAATTTTATTCCTAAAATGAGAATTTAAATATATTTCTTCTAAATTGTTCATGAAAACTTCAGCAAGAATAGGTGACAAACTCGAACCCATTGTAAGACCAGATTTCTGTGTGTAAAATTTATCGTTAAATTCAATAACATAAGATTTTAATTTACCATTTTTCGTACTAAAATCTAATATACAGGGTGATCCACCTTCGTGCGGTGACGTCAACACCATTTTTTTTTATGGAACCAGATTTCCCTTGCTAAGCTAATTCCAAAAACGCTGCTTTAAATTGGTACGCGGTGAATTTTTTCAATGTTCAATTTGTTAATTTTTATCAAAAATTTAACTGATCCGCTATTTGCGTTTTATTTCTAGAAACATGGTACTACCTCAAAACCTTTAAAAGCTGTGAGACTGGATGTAGCGGAACAAGAAAAAATAGCAAAAACTGGTCTAGAAATGAAACTAGCCACAACCGAAATGGATGCTGAAACTGATAAATGGCAAGAAAATAACAGCAGTGCGCAGTTAGAGGTAGTTCAATTACTAATTTACTCTAGATTTAGCCATCTTTTTGTCCAAAATGGTATTCCAATATTTTGAATACTCATCATGGCATGGTTATTGCTAGGAATATCAATTTGTAGAGCTTTCTTTTCCTTAGCCTTGCCATGGTTATTGCTGCCTACTTATCACAATTATTGCTAGAAATGTCGCATAATACTTTTTTTCTTCTCAATTATCATGATTAAAAATTTGGATGAATGTTTTCTCCCAACTTGTGTTAAATGTTCTGACTCCATAATTTCTCAAACAAATTATATTAGTTAATGCACACAATTTGATGATATTTGATATATCATTCACTAGGAGAACAATGACATTGTGAAAAGGGCGAAAAACATGTCAGCAATGGCGTTTTCCATGTACCAATTCACAAAAGGTGAGGGGGATCTGAAAACAACTCAGGATTTGTTCACGCAAGCGGAATATTTCGCAGAGGAAGCTAACAGGCTGTATAAAGTTATAAGACAATTCAGTTATCAGGTGAGTTCACTTATTCAATTCTACTCTGTTTAATTAATTGAAACGACAATGTAACATAAGGTTAAGCAAAGATTGATTTTATTTTTTCAAATAAACGAATTAAGCAGCTCCTAAATGGTCATGGGAAACTTTATTCAGGAAAATAGTTTTTGATACTCTGTCTGTGATATAATAATTATTTATTATATACCTAATGCTGATTTTTCCGTTTGATCTTGAAGTTTTGCAAACCCGTGAGATGTAAATCGCCGAAACCATTCACAATGAATTGTATTTACTTTTAGTAAATTAATATTTATTACGATGAGCAGGAAAGTAACTGAAAATGGCGCCATAGTCTTTTAATCGTAAATAAATCTTACCGTTGTGACCTTGTTCTTTTATTTGCGGTGATTTGGCACGTAAACAAACTTACCCATTCTGCAGTAATGGTTTTTTCAATATTGGCATAGGTCCAATTATTTTCCAGTTCCAATCTCCACATAAAATGGATTGATATGCAAACAAGCCAAAATATATTTGTTATGCAATTGAGCACAAAGGATATTGCTTTATCAATAGGTACAGGCTGTTTGTTTCACGACCTAATTTTAATAAGTCAATCAAATGCCGATTAGAAGCGATCTTAATTGGGTCATAAGGTATATATTCGGGAAAAAAGTAAGTCAATAAAACGTTATATTTTCTCATCTGTCCACAAAGATAAAATGATAAACACCACAATTATTCCAGAACCAATCTAGGTATTAAAATTTTTTCAAATTTCGCAGGTTCCTTGTGGTGCTAATAAGAAAGAGCTTTTAGCCCATTTGGATAAAGTGCCAACATTTGTTCAGCGTCTACAATTCACAGTGAAGGATCATACTGTAGGAAAAGCCGCTACGTTTACAAAAGTCGATAATGTGATACAAGAAACTAAAAATCTTATGAATGTTATTTCAAAAGTCGTAACCACATGTTTCGAATGCGCTACCAAAGTAAGTATAACGTATTTATATTTTATTTTTCTTCTACAGTTTTTACGGAATGTTTTTCTAGTGCCCTCTCAAAATAATTTCAGTAAATGCTTGGATGGATTTGGATTGGAATTGAAATATTTTTTTATACAATTTATACAATTTTAGACGCATCAGATATAAAAAAAAACATGCTTTAATACGCAATGTACATATATAAACATGCAAAGCCATTATTTTGTGGAAATTGAATTATCCATCGTACTTTGACAGTTTTATCCGTTACGGGAAATGAGTTATGCAAACTGAATAACCAAGGCTGATAAATATGGAAAATACAAATTTATTCATCAACGCCATTCAGACCAAGCAATAGGTGGATTTTTGTGACAAAAATCCTAGTAGAAATTGATTAAAAACAGAAAAAAACGTATTTTTTCTTTTAGTTTTCTGAATAACACTAAATAGGTAATCGTAATGGTGAGAAAAGACGAATTCTAGATAATGAAAATACGAATACAAAAAAAGGTGGAACGTGTCGCGGGACACACGGTAGGAACTTTAGTTCCTTTTAAGCAAAAATGATGTAATACATCTGACGTTATGGATTAACGATTTGCATATTCCTCGGCGGTCGAGTAGTAAGCAAACCAGACTCTCACGCGGTAGACCCGGGTTCGATTCCCCGTGAAGAAGTTTTTTTTATTGTTAATTTTATTTTTAAATAATTATTCTGCTTGATATTAATAACGACAACAGGTGGACGTTTGAAATATTTAGCAGAATATTCATTATTATAGATAATGGTACGGTACCCTTCATGAGGGAGTCCGACTGGCAACATATACTTTTAACAGTATCGTATATTTAAAAAGGGAAACCGTAGCATTATACAAATTGGACATTCAAGAACTGTACGTTTACCACAAAAAAATTAGTGGAAACAGAAAATTGAATTGTTA
Organism: Galerucella calmariensis; assembly: GCA_910591675.1. Classification (NCBI taxonomy): domain Eukaryota; kingdom Metazoa; phylum Arthropoda; class Insecta; order Coleoptera; family Chrysomelidae; genus Galerucella; species Galerucella calmariensis. The sequence continues at coordinate 119,540 of CAJUYG010000183.1, forward strand.
AACTTTTAATTTGAAGTTATAAGTATTACAGTTTATAACAATTTATATTTTCTAGATTTTTTCTTAAGTGGGTCGTAGAAAAAATATGCTGTTCGACTCGTGTGGATTGTCCATATCGCACTTGAACGATTGAGCACTCCGCCTACAGCGTCGTGTTCAAACTTCGTCTTCGTGCGATATGACCATCATATCCACACTAGTTGCACAAACTACTATTTCTATCAAAATATGCCCTTTTACATTTGAAAACAAGCTGCCAAATGTTGAATCAATTTATCCATCTATTTTGAAGTTATCGAATTAAAACATTCAAGTTTTCAAAATTTCAACACCCTGTATTTCGAAAAGTAAATGTGCTAGACCCCTTAATCCTCATATCATTTTGTCCAATTTTACGAGAGGAATCTATATGCAAACGTTGTAATTGCCCTTAACGTTCGAGATGCTTATAACATTTTTTGCGCGATCGTATTGAAATAAATTCCGAATAAAATAATTTAAATTTCTTCGAAATGAACGAAATGTCAAAAGTGACATTTATACTTCTCGATCAGTTTAAAATATATTTTGCATTTTGGTGAAATTGTTTTTATGCTATTTATTACTTTTCGACGTCTGAACGGTGAGTAAATCACTTACCGACGTGTTAAACTTAGAAACCAGTAAACACAACCTACCGTCCTGACAACCGATGCTGTGAATAAACAAAAAAGATCAATCACGCAAAAAAAATTATGGAAATAATATTAAAAATATATCCGAACAAATTCAAGTAGATCACCAGCACTGCGAATACCAGCTTTGCATAGAATTTTAATATAGCATCGGTGGTTCAGTGGTAGAATGCTCGCCTTCCACGCGGGCGGCCCGGGTTCGATTCCCGGCCGAAGCATATGAATTGCTGCTTCGTAAACGAGAAAAAGACTCAAGAGAGAGCACACGCACGCAAGCAAGGCACATAACGAAGCAACGTAACATAACGTAACGTAACGGTTAGATCTTTTACGTCGCGACCCAAGGTCGCTCAAACATAACCTGACGTAAAGAACTAAAGTTCCAAACATTTCAAGAATTGATATCTTTGTCAATTTTCAAGTTATAGCGTTGAAAATTCGTAGAAAACAAGTCCATTGTATGAGTATATGTGCACTAAGAGCACATTATAATTTGTAAATTGTCGTGTACCTTCGTAAGTTATATTTGCAGATATTTGTTAAAAAAAGAGCACATACAGATTGCGAAAAGTCAATTCGAGCCAACGATTCACACAAGTGCGACAAGGAAAATATGAAAAAAACACTTGAAAGAGAGAAGAATAATTGTGCGCAGTCAGCTGTTGCCAAACGTATTTATCTGTGACAGTTACCTCCAATTTATGTCAGCAACAATGTTAAATACCAATAATTGCTAAGTCGAAAGCAGTGTATAGATTTTATTTATTGCAGAATGTGATTTGTCGATTCATTTTCTTGAACTATATTACTTTATTCTTATCTGTGTTGATCTCACTTATTTTTCAAAAGTCAATAATATTACCAATCTCGAATGTCTCCCAATAAATACGGCGTTATCCCGTATTAAAAAATGGATGCAAATAAGATAATTATTCTTTGGAATTCATATCAGATTTGTAGCTGGAACTGAAAACACGCCCAACGCTGACTGCGAACAATTATTTTTCTCTCTCTTTCAAGTAGTTTTGCTCATATTAACCCATATAAACGTATGGCTCGAATAGACTTTTCGCGATCTGTATAACCATTGCCATTTTTCAATGCAATATTTTACAGCAGGTCGGAATGCGTTATAGATAGTCCAATTTTGAAAAATACAGTTATAGAGCAAAAAGACGTATATCGATTCGCGATCGAATGTTGCAAAATAGGTGAAAAACGCTCGAGAATACAACCGAAAATGACAGACGCATACTATGCAATCACTGCATTTGATTATTCGATTACTTAAACTCTTGCATTTACTGCAGTCCGTTTTCTACTAGGGGTTTTGTCGCAAACACTATTTTGATTTTCTATTGCTAGGTCTAGATATTTTTTACAGTGAGCAAAAGTATTATTGTAATTTTGTTGTATAATTTAAAGATATTGAAACAAAATGTATGATTTTTATTGTTTCGATTAATCCTAATCCATCTAACTTAATCTGATATCTGATAGAATGTTTCTACTTAATCTAGTTCTCTATAGAGTTACCACAAAGAGTTAGAATTCCATGTGCAACTTTAGATGGTAGACCATTACCGGATAAATTAAGTCCACAAGTCCTTCGTAGATTCGTAACATTTCAAAGTTCTACTCTGTCAAGATAGCACTTTGGTGATTGATTTACCTTTAATTTTGTTGCCTACTAATACTCGTTACTTTCCTAACTCTTCTTTCCATTAAATTTCTGAAAAAATCTAATTTTAGCAAAAGGTAGTAGTTAGCTTAGTTACTAAGAGTGTTATCTCAAACAGTCAACCATAATCTTGTTTGACTCCAAAAACAGTTTTTATTTTAAATAAAACTATTGTTAGTCTTTTTTTTTGTATAAACAGCTACCTGCTATGAAAATTTACTACTTTTTGCTTAAATTATGAAACAAGTTATTTAGTTCGCTTGTCAAAAGGACACAATAACACTTCACCATCAGACATATCCCTTCCCCCCATTAGTACAGGAAATGAAGCACAAAAAGTGGCAAAATCTCGCAATTTCTTATTCCAGCATCAATTTG
>CAJUYG010000183.1:122282-175744 GCA_910591675.1 Galerucella calmariensis
AATCCTTAAAAATTAACCCATGTTGGAGCTTATTTCAAAAATGAATTTTCATCCGTTTTTTGTCTTAAAATATTTCAAATTATTTAACCATCAATATGCCGTCGTATTGGTCGTGATAAATTATCAAAAAAGGAGTTTATTTGTCATTTTAGAAGCTACAATTCCTCTTTCCACTATTTTTTTTATAAATAGCATTTTTATCGAGTTTTTCGTAAAAAATTGCCCTTAAAAACGTTGATTTTTCAGCCGCGAATAATTTGAAAAATATTATCTTAACGAAAAAATGTGGAGAATATTTTTTTCTACAATCAATTTTTCCATCGATTCCTGTAATTGAAATGTGATAATTTAATTTATGTATAAAAAATCGCATATGCCACAGTGCAATTGTCACTTTGACAGCGGCAAAAGTTAACTTCAACTTTTACAGCGACAAATAAACTAGTGGTTTTTTCACTTATTCATTTTTTCATCAACTATCGCGGTGTTGGTTATCATTCATTAAATTGTCCTGCCGAATTACACTCGAGGTTTGTATTGATATTGGATAAATTTGTGTTGTTCAAATTCTAAACTGTTTCCTTTAGCAATTTGACTTGAATAACTATCAACCCACTGTCACTCCACCTTCGGTGTCGTGTTTTTAATAGTTGACAGTTATTCTCGTCAAATTGCTAGGAGACAGTTTCTCATTAAACAACCCAACTTTACCCGATAAAATACAATCCACTTGTGCAATTATAAGTGATAAAAAATGTCCACTCCCGAGATGGAGTGGCAGTCACCCCAAGAATTTAACGTAAGACGGCATGATATAGAAAATAATCCTTGGGCTATTCCCTACTTTCTGTGAAAATTTCAAGTAAATCCATGCTGGACGAAAAAATTGCGAGCCAAAATGCTTTGTTCACTGTCACAACATAAATAATAAAAATTATTGAACTCTCAAACACAAATTACACTTTTGGTACTGAAGGGAAAGTAAACATGAAGCTTAAAATTAAAAATCATCTAGGTATCAAAGTAGAAATACAGAAATACTAATATATAGGTACGTGTTTGGTGAACTATACGAAGCCATGGGTTTTTGACTGATTTTGCTAAAAATCGATAGTACTCGAAAACTTGCATTTGAAAAAAATATCCTAATTTCTCCATTTTTTGACAAAAAAGATCTAGCTGGGTCTCATCTAACTAAACGCTCATAAAAAACTACACGATGTTAGGTGTTTTCTGCTTCAGGCCAGATAAAAAGAATGTTTGAGTACTGCTGACATTTCCGACGAACACACCTTATCGCTTTCTAATCCGAAAGAGGTAAATTAAGAGCGGCTCGATTATAGTAGGTTTGTCTGGAGAAGAAAGGGGAAATGATAATTCCGTTCACCTTCACCTTCATGAATGTGTATGGATATTTTTTAAGAATCGGAGGGGTGAATGAAAACATTATTTATCCTTTCCCTTTGTGAACAATACCCAATTATCCATAACAGAAATTACGTTTTTTATTGTAAAGATGAAATACTAAATTTAGAATCAATTCACGTCAGTCTTCCAGGATTATAATATATCTACAAATAAAAATATTTCAAAATAACTGGAATGATTTGTTCCCATCTCTATTTCTTTCTTTTCCGAATTTTTCGTTATAACTTGAAAAAAAAGAGGTAATTGTAATAGTTTCCCAAACAGTGAAACTGGTTTCTGTATAAAATATCGGGACAAGCACTGAGGGTTGATATGTTGAAAAAAATTTTTTTTTCTGGGATTCTTCTCCGGAAATTTTGAATAATAATAATGTTTATTTCCGAAAAAAAAAAATGTTTTACAAAGTGTTATACAAAAGGAAAATAAACATGATAAATCACTGAAGCTTGAAGCTTGTATGCGATAATAAATTTAATCCTATCAATAATCATACATGTACTCGAACCATTCAAAACACTAATCAATTACAATTACGAATAATAAATAAATAAAAAATAACAAAACATAGAATATTTACTTGCTTTAGATCTTATAATAAGTGTCCAAAAGTTGGTATTTAATCAAAAAAAAAAAATAGGCGTAGGTACTCCAAATTTCAGTGCATCTGAAGAATCGACGCTGATTTCTCTAGTTCCTAAGTATAAAAACGTTATAGAGTGTAAGAAAACGGATGCAGAAAGTTCTCGGCATAAGACAAATTTGTGGCTTCAGTTGGCTGAAGAATTTAATTTTATCAGTTCAACTACACACCGAACAAGTAACGTGCTGTTGAATAAATATAGTAATATTAAAAAAAAGAGTCAAGAAAAAGTATGCTGACGAAAAATGTTATGCTCAAGGCACTGGCGGTGGTCCATATAAAAAAATTAAATTGCAGTGCCTTTTGATATTCTGAATCTATCAAAAAACTCATTTTCCGTCCACTCTTCAAAATGATTTTTTCTCGAAATATGCGAGCGTTTCTCCATAAACCAAAAACCCAGCATAAAATCTCAATAAGGAATAAAAGTCGTATACAAATAAGTAAATTAACCTTCTTCTACTTCTCTCATCATTTCTAGAAAATCCTCATCATCCGTTAACTCTTCAAAATAATCCACGTTTTCCATTGTAAACAATAAAAAGTTGTGAAATTATAGTATATGACAGTCAATTATAAGATATGTCACATCAGAATTTGACGTTTATTCCATGAACTTTAGTTAAACCGCCATTTTTGGTGGTTCAGTGAATTGCATAGTTAACTCATAAGTTAACCAAAATTGACTACGTTTCGTACAACACTCTAATAGCTGTGATCATGGGTTAACCATCATACAACTGGCCCTTAGAGTTACATTTTTAGCAAGTTTGACTTTGTTTACATATCTCTTAACATTAGACATTTTATGGTATCGAGATTTGGTTATCGATTTAAAATATCGAATTGTTACTACAAAAATACAACTACAGCGACATGAACACGCCCACCAGGGCTCACGTTTGCTTCTACAACTGTACACATTTGTAGCATCGACATATTGGTGCATTTGGATTCTAGGTATTTGATGAAGCCATTTTTTTAATCTGGATTTGAAATATATTAATGAATGAATTGCTGTTAATTCAGACGGAATAATATTATAGAATTTTGGGCCAAGGAATACAAAGGAGCGAATCAGAGTATTTTTCCGCGGTCGCGGTATTGTATAATTAGATTTGTTTCTAGTTTCATAGTTATGATCAGATGTTTCAAGTTTACATTTTAACTTGTGTTGTCGAATAACTGTTAATAAGAAATATAATTGTCTTATGTCAAATGTTTGGGTTTTTAAGTAGAGTTGGTTAGAAGGGTAAGTACGTACCATCAAATAACTCTTTATTAATATTTTATCAAAATAATACTCAATTGGAATTTAAAATAATTTCAAATGCCTTGTTTTATCACGAACAATGAGTAGTGTATCAACGCAAAAAACTTAGTTTTTTCTACAAACTACTTAGTAGTTGTTAGTCGCTGTCGGTACCGAGCGCTTTGTTCACATTTTTGGTGAAATAATTTCAGTAGATAACCTTGCGTTTGCGTGATTCCAATCAATTCCAATTTCTATCCATACCTAAGCGTTTTGCCTCAAACAAATTCAGTTACAATAGTAGGTATGATTTGTGTAAGTACGTGTTTTAATTAATAAGCGTAATACGTTTTATCGGTTTCTTTTTCTCATCGAGAGAAAAGCCGGGTTATTACTTATTAGACATTATCACTTATTGCGACCGTGTCGGTAAAACAAGAAACTTATTGAAAGTGTTTTGATTATTTCTGAAATAGAACTTCTAGAGCTGAAGGTGAGTCATAAGTAGATGCATAGAACCATGTCCAATTTTCATTCAGGGAAAAAAAATTTTACAACCATTTTTTATATGAAAATGCTAGCATATCTGGTGATATTCCAATCATAAATGTTTTGTTGATTGGAAAACTCGATTTTTTGGAAATTATTATTAGTTTGATTATTCAGTTACGTTTAGCGTGAGTCATTTGCAGAAAAAATGTTTAACGAATGATTCGTTAGGTTTATTCCAAACATTGTCAACATTACGAGGCATTTGCATAAATAATCAACTGTTGGTACCTTTGCGTGAATACCTGTTCTGCTTGGATATTTTGATCAAACATTTCTGATATTGTACCAACTTTTTGTGTGTGTTGTTTTGTAGCATCGAGTGATAAATCACTAAGAAATTGGAGTGTGTTGGAAATGAATCTTTTAGATTATTTCGATAGCTTATTTCATAGCGATTCTATAAGATTTGTTATACAGGGTGTTTTCAAATGACACTCACAACGTTTGCATGTAGATACCTCTCGTAAAATTGGACAAAATGATAAACGGAGTGAGGGGTCTAGCTTATCTACTTCTTGAAAACTAAATGTTTCAATTTGATAACTTTGAAATGGATGAATGGATTAATGTGACATTTGGCAGGTTGTTTTTAAATGTTGATGAAAACATATTTTTCAATTCTTGATCCAGTGGTGTACATTTGGAAGGATTATGTTACTTTTACTCTCCCATTTTTCAGGCCACCGGCATTTGAAGCTATTTTTATTGTACTTTGTATTCCTTAATGGTTTTCACGTGAGAAACGCATAATCTTCGAATATAAAAAATTGTAGTTTTCAAGATATTTAATGTTTTCATGAAGCCTGCAAGATTACTTTTCAATGATTAAATAAAAAAAATATTTTTTTTGTATTTTCTCAATAATTACCAAACTACTAGTGGTTAGAATATGTAACAGAAACTAATTTGTGAAACAGCAATCATCTAAAACATTTAAAAGAAGACTGTTGAGAATACTTGTCCAAAGTTGTTATTTTTTCAACAACAAAATAAATGACATTAAAAAATAAGATAGTTACAAACTTGAACAATTTCCCATTAAACATAATTGTTCACTAGATAGCCAAAAAAATTACGATAGATGGGATATTAATAAACTTATTTTTTATTGTAATCAATTCTTTCGGTAATAAAATCACAAGCTGGACAAGTATTTTCAACAATCTTTTCAACAATGTTCTCTCAATGTTTTAGATGTATTGGTGCTTCACAGTTTGATTCCTGTTACATATTCTAACCATTAGTGATTTGGTGATTTTTAAAAAATATTTTTTTATCTAATTATTGAAAAGTGATCTTGCCAGGTTCCACGAAATCAGTGAGTGAGACTTGAAAACTAAAATTTTTTGATATGTAAAGGTTATGCGTTTTTCACGTCAAAACCAGTAAGGAATACAAAATACAATATAAATAGCTCAAATGCCAGTGGCGTAAAAAATAACATATTCTTCCAAATGTACACCATTGGATCCATCCATCACAATATACTCTTTTACGTTTAAAAACAACCTACCAAATGTCACATCAATTCATCCATCCATTGTGAAGTGATCATATTATTAAAACCTTCAATTTTTCATATAGACCAGGGTCGATAATTTTTGAGACCAAAAAAAATTATAGAAGGATGAAACCCATTAGAAGAGGTGGAGAATATAACAAAAACGAAAGGAAAAATAAATTACGGGCGATCTGAGGTCGGGAAGGGGGAGGGGGTGAGTTTTTAAGGGTAAAAAACGGTAAATCTCGATTTCCGGTAAAACTGCAAGTCTTATAAAAAAAAGTTGAATGGCAAAAATGTAGGTAATAAAAAGATCTACAACTTTTGTATAGACACTTTTTTCACCTAACCTCAAAATGTATGTGAAAAATTCGAATAACCGAGTTTTTGGTTTTTTAGTTTTATCTTTTGCAAAAAAATTTATTTTTTCACGAAATTTGGTGAAAACTCACCTTTGTATGTCCCAAAAATACAGTAATTTTTTTGATTTGAAATATTCATTTTTTCACCTTATTTTGACTTAATATCGAAAAAGCACCCTAATTTTCAATCGAAAATTCTCACGTCAAAATATCTGCTTTTTTAAAAAAGTTGGTGTGTTTTTTGTTCGTTGAAATCTCTACTTTCTGATGGTATAAAAAAAATACATTACTATGGTGAATATTCTCAGAAAATGCAAATATTGAAAAAAACTCGAATCCGAAATTTTTTTTTTGAATTATTACGTATAATTTTGAGCTATTTATTAAAATTTACACTTTAATTACTAGAAAAACGTAAGATTTCATTTTATATTGATAAACAAAAAAATTGCTAATCCATAAAACATCAAAATTGTAAAAAACATGCGAAAATAGTTGTCATAAATATTAAAAATAGGATTTAAAAAGGATTTCATCTAAAAAATGTGACTGCTGCAATTTTTTTCAGTAATAAAGTTGATTTATTAAATTCTCATTACATTTATGCCATAGAAAATCTCATAATAGATAAATATACATGCAAATCGTACTATTGAATTTAAATACTTTTTACTGATGACGTTATTTATTATAATATTTTTAAATACAATAATCTTCTTATTTATCAATACTTTATCTTGCATTCTAATTACTTCTCCATAAGTTTTTGTCTCTTTGATGGCATTTCTTTATCGTTAGATTCGACAAACCGTCCCGATTCTAGTGGATCTTCGAGACCATCACCGTCTTCATCTCCAAGATTATTTCCGGTCTGCATTGGTTCTTCATCCACAATTTCATCCGAATCATCAACTTCCTCGTAGGTTTTTTCTTCTACATTCGAGTATAAATTTGAGCATGAATTTGTGCATTCCAAACCATGTTTTCGGCAGCCACATTTTAAACTATTACATCCAGCACAGCTGCAGCAAATAGTTTTAAGAAATATTTCCGGAATTAATTCCTTGTCTGTAAATTTGGGCATAATGCCGCGTTGATGTTGCTTCCAGCCCCAACCTGTTGCTGTCAGTACGATACCCAACCAAGTCTGAAGCTGATAATATGCCCTGTAACAATGTTGTTCTGCTGCACCTTGTGTGGGTGGGAGATTGGCCAATATGAAAAATGATTTAATTCTTGCCAATTGATATTTTTGAAATCTTAATTGGTCCAGTGTTATATCCTTTTTACATTTATAAATAGATTTGATTAATTGTAATCCATTTTTTTTATATCTTCTTTGCTCGCATCTTTTTTTATAAAAAATATTGGCCAAAGTTGACACATTTTTATCGGCTAATAAAGAGTTGACGATACTTTTCTTTCCTTTTCCGACAAATCCAGATGTTGTATCACAACCATAAAAACAATGGAGAAATGCAATGATATTTTTTAAGGATTCATATTTGAAACTATTAGATGTGAAGAACAGATCTTTTATAGTACCAGAACCTGGCTTGAGAAAATGAATATCATGATTAGTAGAATTTAATTGATTTAAAAGGACCAACAGATCAATATCTTGACCCACAACAATGATAGTTTTATTAGTGTCTCTGGCAATTTCTATCGAGGTCTTAATAATGTCAGCATCAACATATTCTGCTTTTTTACAGGAAAATCCTTGTGACTGTAATCTTTTTATTAACGTTTGCATTATTTTGTCCTTGTTTTTCTCGTTAGAAATAAAAATTTTTCTTGCAAAAATCTTAAAATAGAAATAAATAGGTCTCTACGCATATAATTTAAAGAAGATTCGAAAACTTTCTCAAAATATTGTAGATGTCTTATTAAATATTAACTTTATTAACTTATTTGGTTGTTCATTATAGTAGTAAATTTCGATTAGCAATTTTTTTGTTTATCAATATAACATGAAATCTTACGTTTTTCTAGTAATTAAAGTGTGAATTTTAATAAATAGCTCAAAGTTATACATAATGATTCAAAAAAAAAAATTCAGATTCGAGTTTTTTTCACTATTTGCATTTTCTGAGAATATTTACCATAGTAATGATTTTTTTTATACCATCAGAAAGTAGAGATTTCAACAAACAAAAAACACACCAACTTTTTTAAAAAAGCAGATATTTTGACGTGAGAATTTTCGATTGAAAATTAGGGTACTTTTTCGGTATTAAGTCAAAATATGGTGAAAAAATGAATATTTTAAATCAAAAAAATTACTGTATTTTTGGGACATACAAAGGTAAGTTTTCACCAAATTTCGTGAAAAAATAAATTTTTTTGCAAAGGATAAAAATGAAAACCCAAAAACTCGGTTATTCGAAAAATTTGTTAAATTTTGAGGTTATGTGAAAAAAATGTCGATACAAAAGTTGTAGATCTTTTTATTACCTACAACTTTGCCATTTAACTTTTTTTTATAAGACTTGCAGTTTTACCGGAAATCGAGATTTACCGTTTTTTACCCTTAAAAACTCACCCCCTTCCCCTTCCCGACCTCAGATCGCCCGTAATTTATTTTTCCTCTCGTTTTTGTTATATTCTCTACCTTTTCCAATGGGTATCATCCTACTATAATTTTTTTTCACTTTTTACCATTTTAAAAATTATCGACCCTGATCTAATAACTTTACGGCCGATTTCATAATGAATAACTAAAGTCCACTTTACCAAAAGGAGACTTTACACTAAAGTCTCCTTTAAAGTAGTTGTTGCCGTCGTTTGGTGCCATAATGAATATTAAAGTGTCCTTTCCATAAAGTATCTTTTAAGAGTTTTAAGTAATTTTTAAAGTGTTGGTTTTCTGGAATTCATGGATTTTGACATGAAATAGAAAGATCTGTCATATTTGGCTCGTTTTTCCGTTCCTGTCTAAATGAATGAGGTTAAGTTTTGTTAAAAGCTGTGGCGTTTGTATTATTTGCGAAAGCGATTTATTTGGAAAAAAATGGAAATTTCAAAAAATAATAAGAAAGTTCGCTATTTAAATTTTTATCGAGAAGAAGAAATGAAATTGATTCAAGAAATTGAACAATTTAAACATCTTTTAAGCATCTGAGAATGCAAAAGTACTGATAAAGTTAGTAATGCAAAAAAGGTACCTATGTATTACAACTAGAACACATTTTTTGTATGTATTTTATTTATTGTAGAATAAAAGCTTATACAGGGTGTCCCACGACGAGTTAAAACTATCTGTATATGGCAAAATACTTATAGTAAAATCAGGAAAATTTCTACGTTTGGGTTTTCGGATATGATCTTTTTAACTAAAATATTTTCAAAGATGGCAGACTTCCAGTTCTACCGGAAGTTGACTGCAACTTTGTTAGTTTAAATGGAACACCCTGTATATTAATACATTTTTAAAATCTACGTAAAATTTTAGTATAGTTTTTTCTGTAAACTTTTTTCGAAAAATGCATATTTTTGAGTTATTAATTTTTTTGTAAAAAATTTGACGGTTGCAGACCCTTACAAATTGTTTTTTTAAGAGGATACCCTTATAGATATGAAAATGGTTTCTGTTCGGTTGCTTTTAGCAGGGTCAGACCTATTTGAATCTATGTTGAAAAATTTTTCATTCTATACAGGGTGTGTATAGAAAGTGTTCAAACTTTAACTTCATAAATATCAAATTTCTTAATTTTTTTAAATAGAACCACCCGGTTTTTTCTATTTTAATGCATTCGGGGGTAAAAAATAGGGCAAATTCATGTATACTTTCCTATACCTGAACCTTACCGTTATCCAGATATTAAATGTTTTCTGTAAATTTTTAGAGATGCTCGATATCTTACTGCAAATAAAGCACATAAATATGTTCTTGTAACAACTTTGCCATATTTACCATGTATTAAAAGCAAACTTACATAATCTTTTTTATTTCTTAGTGCTTGTATCAACGGGTCAAAATAAAATTTAGATCACACCTGCATCTCTCAAAATTATATCTGGATAACAGTAAGGTTTAGGTATAGGAAAGTCTACATGAATTTGCCTTATTTTTTACCCCTGAATGCATTAAAATGGAAAAAACCGGGTGGTTCTATTCAAGAAAATAAAGAAATTTTATATTTATGAAGTTATACTTTGAACACTTTTTATACACACCCTGTATAAAATGAAAAAATTTTCAACATAGAGTCAAATATGTCTGACCTTGCTAAAAGCAACCGAACAGAAACCATTTTTATATCTTTAAGGGTATCCTCGTAAAAAAATAATTTGTAAGGGTCTGCAACGGTCAATTTTTTTATAAAAAATACAGATATACAGATAGTTTCAACTCGTCGTGGGACAGCCTGTATATAATGAAAATAAAATGAGGTTTTTTGTTAATTCTATTATTGGTCATTGTATACAATACAACTCTATGGACTTTACAACTTACTCATGAGTAGGTAAAGCAATTTGCTTTTCTATTTCATTCAGTAGATCTGTATCTGTATCTGTATCTGTAGAGTGGGGAGGGTGAGTGTGTAGGCTCACAGCACTTAGGCCACATGTGACCCATTGTACATCCTCCCGAGGAGTTGTCCTCCTAGGTCATTGTCCATCCTGTCCTTCTCAGGAAGGTGGTCAGGTCACTAGGAGACATCTCCTTTATATCGGCAGGTGTAGGCCAAGACTCACCGAACACACACTCTCTTATTGACGATAACTCCGGACACTCGCATAAGACATGCCTGACAGTTTCATCTTCCTGTTCACACATCCTGCATAGAGGTGTGTCCACTAACCCCATAGTATGGAGGTGTTTCCTTAGTTGACAGTGACCAGTCAGAAATCCTACTGTTAAACGTAGGTTTTTCCTGGTCATCGCCAAATATTTCTTCGGCGCCAGCTTTCCAGGGTCGCCCAGGGTGATCCTGGCAAGACTGCATCCTTTGATTCCATCCCATCTCTTAAGGGATTGAGCATGGGTGTAACGTTTGGCTAGTTCCGCAATTGTCGAAGTCGTTAGGCCGTAGGTGTCACTGGGTCCTAGAATTTTCAGTCCAGCGGCTTCCCTGGCTAAAGAATCAGCAATGCGATTTCCTTTACTCCTGTCGTGCCCTTTAACCCACCTCAGGATAATATTGTTATCTGCCGAGGCGTCAGCTAAATCTTGGTGGCACTCTAGTACTAGCCTCGATATAACACGTTGTCTGTTCAAGGCTAATAGGGCTTGTCTACTATCAGTGCAGATTGTTATGTTTTTTCAGTAGATACAAAACAGTTTGTTTTTTGAGCGAAAACGTTGGTAAAAACCGAGCTCATCATATTTTTCGAATCAGTCTGTTCTTTTCCTATACACTTTTAGTCTCTTAATATAAATAAATTCTTCATCAGACGAACTTAAACTAGATCTAGAGATTTGATTATTATTCATATTATATGATAAACGACTAAACTAACACAAAACTAGCAAACGTCGCTGTTGGCAAATCACAAATATCGGAATTTTAAGGTTATATTGTAGTTAAATGACACTTTATAGGGATAAAGTCAAGAAATCGACACTTTAATCTTAAAGGATACCTACTAAAGGTTTAAAGCATACTTCAAATTGGTCATGAAATCAATAATATTCATTAAAGTATCCTTTAAACTTAAAGTATCCTTCATGTTTCTTCATGAAATCGGCCGTTAATCCCGTATTCCGAAAAGTGAATAAACTGGACCCCTCAATCCTCATATCATTTTGTCCAATTGTACGAGAGGTATCTACATGCAAACGTTGTGTCATTTGAAATTACCCTGTATATTATAGTTCTTCTGAATTGCAATTTTAATTCGTAACAATTGAGTTATGCAGCATGTCAAACAGCAGTCCGGTGTACTTTACGGAAAATTTGCGGGTTATTCAGAATTCCCAGAGGAAATCTCAAAAATAGTTACTTGTTCAACTAGGCAGGGGAGTAACAGATGTACCTACTGCTGCGGCTAACGTGTAGAACATGTAATTTTTCTCCGATTGTTTGGTACAGTGTGTTAAAAATCAAATTCAAATGAATCATTTCAAATAACGTGTACAACTCACATTTTTTATTATTTTTATAATTAATCGTATACAGTTGTCAGAACCAAACATGAGCCCCGGAAAATATGCGAACTAAAATAAGGTCATCGCAAGCAGCGAATCAAGAGCCAATGTTAACGATTGTCCATTAGTAATTGTTAAATATAATCGAAATAATATGACCGAGTGATTTTATTAACATACATCATTTTATTCATTATGTATCAATGTTGTCAATGCGAGGATGATTATCCGATTTTTAGACAATTTCACTAAGTTGGATCTAATAGTTTTTCGAATATTTTGTAGATGGGATATATAAAATGGCTATTGTTTTTGGGGATTTTCCATATTGTCTGGGGTCGAAGGCTTTATTTAGATAACCAATGTGTCCTTTTGGTAATTTAACAAATTCTGATAATTTGAATAGTAAGTTTGGGTAATTTTCATTTTTGCATCGGCAACACTGGACTATAACCAGTTCATATTTTGTTGCTTTCCATAGAAACTTGACCCTTCTTTTCCACGGTAGTTTTAGTTTTGGTCCAATATAAATTTTTTTATTAATATTTAGAGTTACATTTTCAAAAGTTTGACTTTGTTTACATACCTATCCCTTAACAGTTAACATTTACAGTATCGATATTTGGTTATCGATTCAAAATATCGAATTGTTACTACAAAAATACAACTACAGCGACATGAACCACGCCCACCAGGGCTCACGTTTGCTTCTGCCAACTGTAATTGATAATTAAATCGTATCTTTTAATTATTATTGTCGGCTAGACCTTAAATGCTACTTTGGTAATCGAGAACTGATTTTTTTAACGAGGCGAAGCCGAATTAAAACATTATTTGGGACCAACAAAGTAGTTCGCGCACGAGATGCAAACAATATTTTTTTCTACAAACGTCAAAATCTATCTTTTAAAAATATTTCAAATAAGTAAAATGCCTAATTTATTATAGAAAATAGTGTTGAGCTGACTTAAAATGTCTTTCCTAATAAAATCTTCACTTTTCAAAACCCCAATATCTCGAGCTGAACCTGAATTATCTGGCTTAGGAATAAATATTGGCTCGTGTACTGGTTGTATGATTGATGTTAATATTATAAATAACTCCTGAAGTTATTGTAACATTCCATCATTATTTGAAAAGTATTTGACTGTTATTCATTTAAACATAAATAATAATTTCGACTTTTTGCTTCATTTTTCCAGAGATTGAAATACAAAAGTCTTATTAATTTATATGCAGTGTGCGAAATACTTCGCACCCTAGTGCGCGAAGTATTTCGATGTCATGGTAACGGATATTTGTGAATCTATTAGTAGAGATGGGGTTATTCAGCTTCCTAAAGTATCAAGAGCTGAACTCTTCTGAAGTTAATGTTATAAAATAGTGTATTAATAACCATTACATGAGAGTTGCACACACTATTTTTTCTACGAAGAAATTTGATACGAAAAAAAATATATATATAAAAAATGCACTAACCGTTACTCGAACCCGGCATGTACAGATCGAAAATGACCTTTTGCGGCGCGTCTCCTCACTGTGCTATGGGACCACAATGTTGAACTAACAGCCATTTGCACCGGTCTTAGTTAAGTTGTGTCTAAGTTAGAATTACTAGTTAAATTAAAATGTTCCTTGCACCATGACATTTATTCTTGAGTTAACGCTATAATCAATAGTTAAATCTAATCCACAGATAAGGTAGGGTTTAAGTTATATAATTATTAATTAAAGTTATGTCAATATGACAATCAACTGAAGTACTTGGTGAATTTGCGAGATAAATTCCAATTTCAATAAAATATGGATTTAATGGATTTTGAAGAAGATGAATATGACCTGGAAATCTTGGAATATATTAGAGGGAAAATTACTTTTAAGCAACAACTTTTAAAAAAGATTTCTTTCTTTTTATTTGTGTAAAATCGTTTTAAAGCATCTACAGATCTGTTACTATCTGATTGAGCATTAAACTCCTCCTTAATCTTTGTCCAGGCCTGTCCCTTATCCTTCCAGCTGTTTCCTTGCATTCTATTATGTGCTTGTAGGTACTTTCTTATTAAATTGGAGCACATTATTTTCTCACTTGGAAAAAAGAAGGTTGTTGATCTTTTCCTCTTTCCGCTCATTTTGAAAACTCCTACCTTTTGTTTGGGTAATTTTACAAATATAAATATCTAATAGTTGTCATATTTGACACCACTATTACCAACAAAATTGCTGTTTTTCAAATTATTCCTAAATGTTAAGATATCAACTTGCAACCAACAAATAATTTACTAACCAGTACCTTAACCACAAATGGTGCAAAACACTTCACTTTCAATCAATGGTTAAAGTTAATCATGAGTAACTAAAGCAAAAAGATAACTGCAACCGGTACAAACAGCAGTAACAGCATAAAGCGTAAATAGGTATGTTACTGTTATACGAAATTAGTAATAATTTATTGTAAAAAAAAACAAATTAATAAATTTAAATATGTATATTTTCCTTGGTAATTAATTATTTTTGGTCTGGTGTTCGACATTTCTTTTAAAAACTAACGCAAAAGATTTGAACTGTCATAAAACACGTGAATTTCTTAGAAACTGTCAAACATTCTACAGAAAATATTGGGTCTGCCTACTTGGATATTTGAAAATCTAGATTTCTATTGGTCAATTTTTTAGTTTTATAATGAAAACCAGTGTTTTAATGAGTATCATTATGAAACTGAAAATTGGCATTCAATGAACAACTTATAGCATAGGAGTAGAAAAACCTACTTACAGTTGGACTCCCTTTAATTGTATACTACATGTATCACCATGGTGGGGAAGACATTTATAAACTTCGCGAAATAATTTTGGCGCTCGTTCAATAAGAATAGTCTTCACCGCCTTGGTTTATGAAATACATAATATTTGCCTTGGACAGCGATTTTTCAGTTAATGGAGAACAACCCTTTTTTTTAGGTTGTGACTGTATACTACATATTTCTAGCAACGTTTTCGGTATTATTAGGTACTAATACTGCACCTGTTTACTTTCCCATGATATATCACAGTACTACATAGAATATTTTTCATGGGTACATGTTTACAATTTATTATAATTAAATAATTTTACCTGATAACACACAGTTGAACACGATTTTTTTTGGCTATTTACCTGATAGTTCTATAGTAATTGACTGTGAAATATCTTTTATTAGCATAATATTGGCCATCCAGAACTTCAAAATGCTAATAATAACGGAGCCGATTATGATCAGGTTAATTTTTGGTGGTGCTAGTTTGTATTGTGTTCGTTTAGTTGTGAGTTAGATCCAAGTCGTATTTTCATATGTGCATAAAATAGTACATGCAATAATAAAACAACTGAATATAATTCTTATATGCTTATTAATCTAACAAATAATAGATATTTATAGTTGTGGTATACTGTGCAGCACCGAATTGTGCCTCCGTTTCATAATTTTCCAAATATATTGACATGGATTATTTCCATTATATCAGAATATTTTCCAACAATTTCCTCATTAAATTCTGACACCCGTATGCATAGTCGATTGCCAGCGATCTTCCGGAGGGTCTCCCGGCGAACGCTTTAGCGCGTCGCTGGAGAAGTCATGGTGCTTAGTTTGCATTGCAGAATCGATCTCTCTCCGTTCTCCTCGCTGGCAATTCGCCAAACAGCTTAAGCATGCGTAATTCATTTTTTCACAAGACACACCTACTTTGACACACGTGTTTTTCATTGCCGTAAGCTGTTTCATATCATTGAATGGTTTATTTTCTGTCTTGAAAAGGTGTCGTGTCTTGAAGAAAATGTCAGTAAAATATACAAGTGCAGATAAAGAATGGTTTTGTTTTGTAATTTTGACCTGGAGCTGCAATACTTTTGGTAATTCTTTTGATCACTCGGCTAATGGTTGATTGATTCAATCCTCTTGAATCTCCACAAACTAGTAATGGGTTCCTGACCCTCGATCATTGGTAATATGATATTGAACAAAACATCTTTCCTAAATCTGTATCTTTATTTAAATTACATGTCGCTATAATATCTTTCCAATGGATTTTCCATATCACGGATATACCTACATTATTTTATGTTTTATGTTCATTAACTGAATTACCTGCGAAGTACACGTACTTCTGAATCGCAAATATCTCTATTCACAATATACAAAATTTTCAAATCACGATCCGTAATTTCAAAACCGTACTCTGAAAAGACAGGAATTGGCGAACGTTTTAGTACTAAGCGAATATAGATTTTAAAAGTAATTAAAAAAACTGCTCATTTATTATTACACGTGATAATATTTTTGCAAATACTTGAAAAGCTTGCCGGAGGTACTACTGACCATCTCCCACTGTTCGCCGGCGATTCTCCAAAATATAAACTACTGCTCACTCGTTGCTTTTCTGGCGCTTGACTCTGAATCAAAATTATTGCATGGCGATGCATACGGGTGTGAGATCACTCTGTATTCTTTCACATGGAAAGGAGGCACGATTCATGTTAGCACTGCACTCTTTTGAAACCACTATCAGGTACATCAGGCAAATTTATAATACTCAATAATTTTCAATATACTATAGCACAGAAATTCCGGTGAAGATTCAAACAGTTTAATAATAATAATAATATTTAAACCGGAATTGAATTTACTGGGAAAATGGATTGCAATAAATTGAAATGTCTTTAAATTGAATTTTAACAAGAAAAGCATATTATTAATTATTATTCATAATAAAGTGCTACAGGACATTTTTTTAAGGTATTTCTTACCCAAGAAGCGGGTAATTACTCTTGACAAATCACTAAGAATTATTATAATTAGTTTTTCCTCAGAAATGTGGGTATGTTTTCCGTCATTTTAATTCTCCTCAATTCTCTTACGCTATTCTTTTTTCTATCCTATATCTAGATTTTATCCTTTTCCAGGCTTTTTTACAGAGACCTCTGTCGCTTTTATAAAGTAGAGTTCTTTGTACATAAATTTCACCTAAATTATAATTTAATTGCATGTACTAAAAAGCTTACTAAATTAGGTAAATTATGATGGTTTTCTTCAACAATTTAGTTTATATAAAAATATTTGGAGCATACAGCTTTTGGCAAAATAATATCAATACGAACAAGTATCCACTCCAAGTATCCAAGGTTTTCGTTCTCTCTGTACTTACATCTGACAATGTTTTCGATGTCACTACAACCGGATAGTTTTTTGTGGTTTTATTTCCCAAAAAGTTAACAGAAAGAATCAGTGTAAATTTTGATGAAATTGCAATTTCCCTCATGGTACTTGTAGGTACTTATTTTGTATGGATTATCAAAAATGAATCTTGGGGTGACGGAGCCAGTCTTCGTCTGTTAGCATCTCTCCTACATTAGTCTTCAAACTTATCAACGCAGATGGAAAATAGAATTAGGTGAATGAAACCAAAAGTCTGCTGAAATTATTTATTCTTTACTGACTTTAATTCTTGATGTTCTTGGTTGTATTTTGTCTTAAATGAAAACACTGAGCTCTAGTACGACAGGATCATTTTCTGTCAGCTGGTGCGAGCTGATAATAGGATCGTTCCTGTGGGTTTGCAGTTGTTTGTTATGTTTCTCTTCATCATTTCCGTTACAGATTTGTGTATTAGTGCCAGTAATTATTATTTCAACATGGAAAGCATGCTTTGAATATTTTGATAAGATCAAGATATTTTTTCCACAAATAATATACTAGAAAACCATCATAAATATGAAATAAGTACTACATTTTCAAATGGTACAATGAACCTTTTTCAGTCGGCTTGCAATCTTTTGTATGTGCTGAAATTAGTCATAAAGTATAAAGTATTCTAAATCATTTAAGTAGAATGTTTTAGATGGAAGAAATATTATTTTAACCGACTGAGAAACGTCAATTGTAAATTTAAAAAATCTATGTCGCTATTGTCACTGTAATGATTATATATTTTCCATCTTATTAGGAGTTGTTTTTATAAAATCATTAGGCAGTGACATTGGTACATCGGTACAAATTACCACTACAATAAATTGGAAGATTCAATAAACCTTAGGAGCTGAAATAGTTCAGTTTTCTTCAATGAATTATTTGAAGTGATTGTAGTGTTGTCAAAAAACTAAAAAAGCTAATCAAGAATATCTCATTCATATGAAAAGTCTTCATAATTCTATTTATACTTTTCACCAAAATTGAAAAAATGTTATTAGCAGGTTTCATGTGTAAAACGAGTGGGATAATAAGTAGGATAATCTGCGTTCTAGTGAATATTGAAAAAACTAGAATTTTCACAAAACTGGAACAATTATACACTGATCATTGGTTGTTTATTTGATATTCCAATTTAATGTTAAATTGATAATATTACAAACAATACAAAATATACAGCTGTAAATTTATGCAGTTGAAGAATGTTATAGGATCCTTGATTCAATTTATTAAGTGAGGTATTCTTGATTAGAATGTTTTCAACAAAAAAGCAACAATAATATTCATGGTGTGAGTAAAAAGTTCAATAACGGTGCTTCAGTATTTAAAAATGTAGTTGAAACAAAAATTTTAATTTCTCGGCGAATTTTAATATTCTTGTTTTTACTATATAACCAAATTTTTCTCCGGCTTAGTTTGAGTTGTCATTGGTGCACAATATAAGTAATTCAAACGTCTTGGACCATACTGTACCACTCATAACATAACCAAATCATTTTATTATCAATTCAAGGTGAATCTGAATGCAACAAAAAGCTCAAACGAAGTCACAAAGAACTTCGCCAACTTGTAAATATTCACAAAAATTCAGTTATAAAATTGACATTTGTCACTTCAATGGAGTAACGTTCAATGGTAGCACGACCAAATATCCTGTCCAAAAATATCCTGTCAATAATATCCTGCCAAAAAAACCCATCCAAAATTATCCCCAGCCAATAGAATCCTGTTCAAGAATATCCTTAACTGAAAATATATCGGAGCCAAGAAACAAGTCTATTACTTGGTTTAGGAAGGGTGAATCCAATTATCATATTCCCTTCCCCTTCTTGAATAATTTGATGTGCATTACAATACTATCTAAGGTCAAATGGGAAGAGATATTTTTGGAGGAGTTATTTTTGGCAGGGGATATTACGGGATGGGTTTTTTTGGCAGGATATTTTTGAACATGATATTTAGTCCTGAATCTAACCATTTAACTCAATTAATGGGGTTCAATAAAACTTTATTCAGTAGCACTAAGTAATACGAGTAAGTCAAAAATGAAAAATCGGGCTTTTCACCTTGAGGTGAATAGAGCTGATGGCTCTATATCAGAAGCAGATTCTTTCACTAGACTTATCCACCACTTAGATAAAAAGGAAAAAGAGGCTAGGTGATTAATTCCAAAGCCACAACACAGGCTTATACGGTAAAGTAGAGAGTTGTCTTCCTCATCTTCAGGCTCTGGTGCAACTGATTTCTTCGGACCAACACCTGTTATCGCCTCATTAAATTGTGCTAGACTGGCATGATTTACCATGATTCGTTCAATCAAAGGCCTTTCTCTAGTGATGTTTCCAAACAAGAGCTTATAGCATTGTTTGAATCATCAATATCATCGAATAAACTAATTTACTTTGCTAGAAGGCTGTATTTTTTTGGTAATATACGAATAGGTGTGAGTCACAAGAGACTTGCGAGTTGCAGTGAAGTGCCTAATAGACTAAACTACCACAAACCTGACATAACTTAGATGAAATGGACAAAATGGATAGTGGGATGTTACTATGAAACAGCAGATACAGCAAAATATTCACTCTCTCTTATAGTACATTTCTACAAAATAAAACAACATAATTTTATTTAAAGGACAATTTTGAAGTAGCCATTTTTGCTGTATACTTCATATCGGAATTTTTTTAGACATTTCAAGATTTTTAGCTTGTAATATAGAAAAAGTGATACAAGTCAATTTTATGTAAAAGCCTTCAGTAATGGTGATAGCTTTAAAAAACTATTTGGGTATTGAAATTTATATGAAATATTTTCGAATATACAGTTGGCATGTTCTTCTGGTCTAATCTGGTATTGATAACAATTTAACATAGTAGATAGCTTTAGTCAGTTGGACCTAACACTTAAATTAATATTATTTTTTGTGTAGTACAAATTGGACTTTCGAGGATCAGGTGCAGGTACCCGAAGAGGTTCAGGAGGAGAAGGTGGATCTTCAAGTGGTGGCGGTGGTGGTGGAGATAGCAAGGGTGGTGGAGCTACAGGCTCGGATCAAAGCTTATGACAAATGGGGATGTCCCGGCGCAACAAGGGAGACTCGAGACGCACTCGGGTCTCCTTCTTGTTGTTCTAGGACGTCAACATTTCCATTTTATTTTATTGCTAAAAGTATATCAGGATGAGTTTAGTGGCTTTATAATGATGAGTAGGTAATTTTAAGTGATTGTTATGTTTATTAATGCTTGAGGTTGGAATAATTTGGCATCAAAAAAATTTCTTCCATAGATGTTGGATTTCAGAAATTAAGTAATGCATTAAATAGAATGGAATTAAAAAAGTTCTGAGAGATTTTATCAAATTCTTACTGTAAAGTTTCAACTGTTTGACACCGCAGACTTTTTGCTTTTTTTTGCTCTCAAGATCTTGTATGATAATGAAAATGTGTCAAGTAACAACTGTTATTTTTATGACATATTGTAGAGCTTGCATATTATTATCGATGGTATGTTTCATTTGATTCACTCATCTTGATATACTTGATATGTTTGCATGAGGTATTTTTAATTTCTTAATTATACTTTGAAATAAAGAACTGCTAACTTTTGAGAGAATGTGTGTCATGAAAATGAAAATAAACATGTATCGGGATGAGCAGCATTGATTTCGACATTAAAATGTTTGTTGGTTAAATGGGGCATAGCGTGAATAAAGCACCACAAGAATAGACAACTACCAATTGAAACCAAGTATACTTAAGAATAAAACCCAGATTTTAACGTTGATTTGTCAACGATGTCATCTTATAAATACTAATCGTAAATTAAAGTCTAACTATTATCCCTCATTTACCTGTGAACAATGAAATCTGAATGGAATGTATGCCCACCAGCACAATATGGTCGTCCTTTTAGTGACTCAATTGTGAAATGGTCTCTAAAAGAGAGTCGTTGATGTAAAACCGGCAAGAATTTGAGGTTATCTAATGTCATATTCCAATCCTTCTAAGTAGATATCTTACCAGGAAATTTAATTTTGCTAGCAATACATAGGACGCACTCAACAAGTTCTTTTTCCACCTCCTTGAGCGTCGAATGCAGTAGCCCAAGTCAACTTAAGGCAATAGATCTGCAGATAATGTGTTCTGTCGATTCGATTACGGATTTCTATAGTCTTCATGTATCGTTATCTTACAGTCCAATTTTTTTGAGGTGATACCTCACCGGGTAGTGTTCAGTAAACAATCCCGTAATAAGTCGTGCTTCCGTTCTTTGATAGAGAAATAAGTTATACGTTCTTTCACCTGTATTTGCTCTGGTTTATTTGCCTTATATGCTATTTCTGTATCTCCTGTCTACATAATGGCTTGGGTTCAGCCGGGAACGTTTGTGAGTCTTATTATCTATACAAAAAATCACATTATCTCTTATGACCTGGCACCCAGTGGAAGTCAACTCAGTTTCTCCTGGCCAGTTTCTTGAAAGATTCTGTTTTCTGCATTCTCATGTGGATAGAGATTGGAAGTTATAGGCTTTTAGTGATTTTTTTGCAGTATTTGTGGAATAGGTTACTTGAGTCATATCCCATATATTTTTGGACAATTTGTTTGTTTTTTGTTCACTTTTTGATCCATCTTTCGTTAGCACTTCAAATACTGTCAGGTCGAATCTGCTATGTTGATTTATAGGTATAATATAAGACTTTCAGTGGGATCTAAAAGATCTATACTTTAACTTAGTTTCTAAGGAAAGTCACAGAGGCTAGTAGCTCCTTTAGTCCTATCTTCCGGAGGAATTTTAGGATATCTGCCGGCTTCAACTTGGATAAATATCACTCTTTTATCCAGTAATCTCATAGGTGTTGTGCCCTTGGATTCTGAATTGCTGTGCAATTTGAAATATTGTGGATGGAGGGTTTTTCTTCCATGCCACAAAATCTTCATCCTTCTTCCTCAACTATTTTGAGCTTTTTCAGGCGCCCAATCAGGCAGCAATGTCCCGTTAGGATCCCTGTTAAAACGCTTAGTGCAGTTTAACTACGATTTATTCATTCATCAGATCTCAACGGGCTTCCAATATTACTACTTTGAAGCTGATACCGCAAAAAGGTTTCGGCCCCCTCCTTTGCTACTTCATCTGCAATTTTTTTCTTCCATTCCCGAGGAATAGTAACTAGTTTGATTATATGGTGAGTTATTTTTTTTTCAATGTATAGCCCTGCAGCATTGCTTTTTCACTGTTATCATTATAATAATTGAGACTACTATTAAATTTTAAGCACATCTCCCAGTGTTTGACAGCAGAAAACCTTGTGAATTCTAACAGAAATGGGAAAAAACTGAAGAATGACGCAGCTTGCTCAGTTTGAATCACTGACTTATCAAACTGCCATTGTGAACATGCACAATATAATGCTGGTGGAATGCTTTATTCAAAGATTTATTTCAACAAAAATATTGAAGTGTCAATGCTAGAGAAATACTCAGTAACCATCACCGATTCATTTGATTTATTCCTTTTTTATGATACATCTCTAAATAATGGCTTAAATTTGATTGGAATCTGCTTTTAAGACGAATACTTGGTTTGAATTATGTTTTCTCCTAATTGAATAATTAGTACAAAAATGATGTATTACGATAAGTACCTACTAAGTTATATGAGTTTTGCTTACTAGAGAATGAATAACAGCAATTTATTTATTTCCAATGTTGAGTCAGGAGTAGATCCTGACAATAGAAAAACTATTTTCCGAAATTACATTTAATTAGTAAAAAAATTTTTACTAGGTAATTATTTTGTGTTATATTTTTATAAGCAAGAAAAATATATTTTAAAGTAGAATTTCCATTTCATTACTCTTTAATTGCAAAAGAGTTTTTTGGAATGGATTGTAGTCTGAAAAATTAGAGATTATCTACAACTACATTGCTTATTGACAGTGCCTGGAATTTAAAATATTTAAAAAATGTTTAATACTATTTAGTAAATTTTAGTTAGTATTAAATTTAGTGTGCTTTGCTTTCGGATGAAAACTTGTTCAAAGGGCTTTGCGTCTGTAAATTGTTCATAGTTCAATATTTAGATGTTTTTTGAAAAACTGAAGTAATGTATGTTCGATTTTGAAAATTTTTATAAGAGTGATGAAAAGTACATTATTCAGGATTATGATTTATTGAATATATGCTGTTTCACGACAAGCTTACACTATATATGTGTGGGTATATTTGAAACTACTTTATAAAAATGGGCATAGATGGCGAAAGTGAACGACAACTATCTCGACATTTATGTCAAAAGTAGTCTATAATATCTATAATGTCAAAATAAGTTGAAAAAATTCAGTATGTAATTGCTATACCGGTGTAAAAAATCATCGTAAAACCAACCAGTTTTAAACTAGGTATAAATTCTGGTATAACTTTATACCCAGAATAACTATACCTAGTATAAATCTCTCTTTTAAAACCGGCCCTAAATGATGTTTTCACAAACACAACCATAGATAGTGTGACCCGTCGTGAAACAGCCTTTTTTCCAAAAATAATGATCAAGCTATTCTAAATCTCGAAGTACTAGACTCTATCTAGCTGTATTTCAAGTTTAATGAATTATATAGGAGAAACTTTCGCTTAACACAGTCTTAATTATTGAACTGGTCATCTGAGTGCTATGCTTTGATTTTTCATGTTGGTTCGTTACATTTAGTCAACTTAGTCTAAAAAAAGGTCAACTCTGGAATCTAATGGACTGAGCTGATTTTTTGTATCCACCTGTATTTTGGTATTATGTCTCATGAGTAACATCTCTCGATTTTTCTGCCTCCAATAACCATATTTGCAGATTATGGAGCTGTCATTCCTAGCGCAAATAAGTCAATCGTGAATCACAGTCTTATACGAGTTCTGGAAAATTTTAATGCATACTAATCATTTTTTCGCATTTCAACCTTACCACTTTTATCTGTGATTTATTTTTGGATTCAGCTACTTTCCAGGAATTAGTTATTCGAATTTCTATGTTTCATAAATATCTTTAAGCTATTATACAGCGTTTGATAGAGTCTACCAACTGAACTTATGATTAAAATAACGTGAAACTATTAAAAAGCAATGTGGTAACCAGCTGTAGACATAATTTTACTGTAATTGATTTAATAATTGTTAAAAAAGCAAAACTACATATTTTTCTTTTAAGTTGGAATTAAGGTTTGTGTGATACGTATGTAAATACAATATATAAACAATCATTAATATGACTGTAACTGTTAATAATAACCTACATCAATCAACTCTATAAATACTAACTACAATACTGGGGTAGCGCTTTGATATTGATTAAACTACTGAAGAAAGTCTTCTATTTAGTGATATCAATAAATTCAGTTATATTCAGTAAATATGCAATAAATATTATTAATATTGAAGATATTTTGTGTACCTATTTAAAGTATGTTTATACAGTATAAATTGTTCATTCAAATCTAGTTGAATTTACAAATTTACAAATGCGGAGTTTATTTTGTGATCATATAAATTTCCGGTCTGTAAATTTTTCAGAATTAAGGATTCCAATGATGTCATACTGAAAGTTGACAACAAAAATGTAATTGATTAATTTAGAAACTTCCCACAGAAAAACGGTGTCATCCTCTCCCTTATCTGAACACTTTCTTCTCTTTAGTATTGTACAGTTAGTACAATCAAGGTATAGGTACTATAGCTAGTGGCATCTATTTAAAAGTTCTCTAGCAAATTCTTCTCATTACTTTATCTTGAAAATTCAGAAATTCACACAGAAAAACGGTGTCTCCAACAAACAAATAGTATGGATCTTTTCCAAACTCCGCACACAAACGTTGGCAAATGTTGGTTCTGTACAGACTTGAGTTATTCTTTGTCAAAAATTGTCTTCCTTAAGTCAGCTGGCTTATAAACAACCGACAGCAAAGAACCAGGTGGCGGTGAGTCAGATGGTCTGGATGGCCACTCAATGAGACCTTTTCTAATCAAATAATCTTGGATAATTATTGTCCAACCTGTTCCCAACTGCTACTGTATAATGCGGAAATACTCCTACGTTTTGCGAGAAGTACATGTCCATCTAAAACTAGACGAGAAACAGACGCGTCACAACTTCTCAGTGGCGAGTCAAACGAGGGCTCATTGAGTACCTTTTATTTCGGAATTTTACTGCTCAACCATGTTCACTCTCGAGTATATACATGATTTGAATTTATGTATGAATGGTCATCTGAACCACACTGATCTTTATACATAATTTCATTATATTTCATGTGATAAAATTTGATTTCTCTGGACAATTATGATGAAATAAGCAGCATATTTTCAACGATCAAGGAAAAAATTGGATTTATTAGATCGTACTTGATAGAATTCTTTCAAATTTTATATTCAAAATATAGAGTGATCTCCTGTTATATGATATGATATTAATATTTTCTGAGACTTTGAAAAAAATATCTATTGAACAGTAACATTTGGGTATATATGTGTGTATTGTTATCATTGCTTTTATTTCAGCAAAAGGAGATTGATCATGTCTGGAATAATTTGGAGTGGAATTGAAGTAATATTGGGACATGAAAAAATTAAGCCAAAAGGTTATTTCTTCCTTCTGCTTACATAAGTGATTTGGTACAATAACTGATCTTAACTAGCAAAATCACTTAAAATATGGGGTCTTGGTTCAAACAAATTGCTACAATTTTTTTCCAAAACGATTGATAATGTCTCATAGGTATTTTTTTTAAAGTCAACCATATTTTAATGATAAATATGTTTAGAGTAACTCACACAACCTCGAATGTCTAATTCATATATATGTACTATTCGTTAAATCTATCTGTATGTTAAAGATCTTTTTCTTTTATGATTTGATCAAATTGAGGTATTCGATAAGGTGCTTCCATAAGTAAGAAATAAGTGTATTGATCAAACCGTTTAACGTTTCACTGGATATTCGAGGATTGGAAGGGTTCATAGTTTGTCAATTACCTTTAACATTGTGGTCTAATTCATTAAATGTTTTTTTTCATATTAATCTTAAAACTTACGTCAGAAGTCAATGTAGTTGAATCTTGATTGAAAGGTTTCTCTCAACTTTAATATATCATTTCAGATGTATGAAAGTGTAGGTAGTACTTTTCATCTGGGTCTTCTATATTACTAAATTATATAACTCTTAAATGAGATTGGAAGTACATTGGTAATTTTAAATATTGAAGTATTTTTTGGGTTTTCTGGAAACTATTGTAGATAATTCTAGTTTAGTGGTACTACTAAAACATATATACGTATTTGATCTAGACCCTATTTATTGAATAATTGATGTCAGGGTATTCTGCCATTTTTCTCTGTCATGGTTTTACTTTTTTTTTATATTTCAGAAACAGCTTTATTCCATTTTTGCTTGGTCTTCCATCTTTTTTATTTCTATGAAGTTTTGCTTTCCATATTATTTTAGTCTGCCTTGTATTTTCTATTATTTGTGAGTGACCCCACCATCCCCATTGTCTATATTGTCCATAAATTTTAGTATTCATTCTAGATTTTTAGATGTCATTGTCTTCTTATATTTGTGTTCCTTGTTTTTTCCTCTTTTTGTAACACCCCATACTCTTCTTGAATATTTCATGTCAACTGCCCGTATTTTGCTGTTCTGTGTTTAATTTAACATGCATAAGTTGATATTGGCCTATTGCTTTAAATATTTCACCTTGGTTCGATATTTTTTCATTGTTTTTTTATCGCTGCTTTTTTTATTATTTTATTCATCTCTGCTTATTTTTTTTTCTATCGATTGCTATTCCCAACTACTGGAATGTTCTCACTTGTTCCATAACTTGTCCTTCAATCTCTACACCTATTTCATCTTGTCCTTCTCCTGTTACCATATATTTCGTTTCGTTTTTATTCATAATCATCTCGCTTTCCTGCAAGATACTATTCCATGCTTCTAGATTGTCTTTCCGATCATCTTTAGTTTAGCAAAAATAACTATATCGTCAGAAATGTTGACGATGGTAGATTAGTAAAGTTAGTATCATTACTATATATCATTTGGATTACTACTAATTAGAATGTCCATTAATTTTGTTTTCGGTGTAGGTACCACTAAAACATAATGATATTATATTATTCCAGAATCAGAACTGGAGTTGACCCACTTGAAATATTGTATACATTTTCTATAAACTACCATCCCATTGCTTCTTGCCAATTTTCATGTGTCCATTTTTCAACTTGATGTACTGTCATTATATACGGCAGGTTACATTTTCATTTACATCATATACTTTATTTGTGACACCTGTTCAATTCGGCCAACAATGTTGAGGGAATGACCAAACTATTTGAAAAGCACGAAAAGTGTCAGCTTAACATCTGTACCTACTTATAACTATTCGGAACTTGCTATTAATAAAAATACATGTTGTGCCTGTAAAGTAATTACAGTGAGCTACAGAATATAGAAATGTTTATTAAAGATATAATATATGTATTTTGTTACAAGTTTATTATTTTATACAATCTTTGCTTCCTTTTTAGCAACTAGGCACATTGTAGTAGCTTTAGATGAATTACGTAACTAATTTCTTTTCAATCCTCTGGTAAATCCTTTAAGGTATTTAAATAAAATAGTTTTGCCAGTCTGAAGGCTATATATATTTTAATGCGCAATGAAGGGCTTCCAGGTGACATCATTCCCCGCCATGTTTTTTTAATGGTTCATGTATAAACCATTCACATCTATATTAGAAGCTACCGCATTGATAATTCACCTATATTTTCCATTTAAATATCATGGACACAATATTGTCTTGTGCTTTGGAATTTCATCACGCACGTAGGGAGCAATACTTTGGAACGATGATGATATATTCTTGAAGAAAATTTGACGCTCTACAAAAAGGGCTAATTTTTTGATTTTGATATTTTTACTTCCTCTCAAAGTTATTCAAGGTTGAATTTAAATTAGTTATAAATCTTGCCATTTTTTCCAATTAGTCTATGAAATATGTTTATTGGATATTTTTTGTAAGGCGTTTTATTGGCTAAAAGTTATCCTTATAATTTTTTTTATATATCATGGATAATGATTTATTCGTGAGTCAATGCTCCCCACGTGAGCCATGAAATTCCAAAGTGAAAGACAATTTTATATCCATGCTATTTAAATGAAAAATAGATATTATCAATGCGGCATTTCTTAATATAAACATTTAAAGTGCAAACTTTTACAGTATTTTATTTTCGTCTTGTTCAACAATATTTTCAAAATATTGGAAAAAAGGGAACATTTTTTGAAACAGTCATTTTTCAAAGATTCCAGATTTCAGTTATTCTCATGTTTGCTATCTTGGATCTTAACAAAATAGTATTATTGTTAGCGGCTATAGTGCTAAGTAGTAAGTTGAAATATACACACTTTTATGGAAATAGTTCTAAAAGGGAAGTATGGCTTGTAATATTTTCTTCTGAAATTTCGTCACACAAGTCGTCTATTCTATAAAATTTTTCCATATGTACATATCCATAACAAATGTACCTATGGTTAATATGATAATATAGAAAAATTGCGTTATAATTTTATGAAATTCTTTTCTCTAGTTTGATATGCAACAATGCTTACCATTGCTCTGGTAGCGAGAAGCTCCATTGCAAAATAATTCATATCGCAAAAGACACCAGAATTTGTGTTGGATTTTCACTAAGTATTTGTACTGTACTGTAGTTTCATTTACAATTACTTAAGGACTACCCTTTATATTTAGTTATTGGACTTTTATACTCTTATTTCTAATTAGGTCTTGAGCGGTTGTCATTTTTTTTTTATAAATTGTATAACAGTAACCAAAGTCGGTTAGCTTTTAGTCTTACCAATTATTTTTGGTACAGTCAATACGAAACAGCTAGTTATTGTTTGCTATGTACAACCGACTATTTATTAACATGAAATCTTCCAACTGGCATACCTCTATTATGAACAAACTAATTCATTCCTGATGAACTTGTTGGACGAAATTTTTGAAATGTTTGATTAGTCAGCGGGACATGTTATCGTAAGGTAGTTTTAATGTGCAGTAAATATATAGAAAAGAAACATAAATAATATTTTCATGACCAGTAGTTTATAGATTTTGTACCTTTCGAATTGTATACCTGATTGTTATAATACAGATAATGAGAAATTGTTTCTGACATTGGTGTTCAGAAATATAATGATTGAAAATCAATAAATATAATATATCTTGAGTAATACTGATCATGTGTTTTATTTTACAAATTCAAAAGTACACGGTCCTCTCCTTCATTGAGTTTGGGAAAATAACTATAAATTTAAATTGAAAAAATGGCCTCTTGCGGTTTCAAGTGACATTCGGATTGTCTGCCAATTAAGGTGATATCAGACGGTTCACTCGAGTGAATATTCACCCAAGTGAATGCTTTATTATTCTTTCATTCCATGTTCACACGACTTAGTGTGAATGACAAAGAAAAGAACATTCATCTGTTCTTCTTCAAAATATGTCGTCAAGCGATGTAGTGCGTCTCGGAATCAGTTTAATCCGAGTGAACGTTCTCTTTGTGTGCAGACGGTTCATTTTTCCTTCATTCTGACGGAGTGAATGATACCGAATGAAAAAATCCAACATCGTTGGATCGGTTCATTAATGAATTCATTCAGCACTCTTGTTGCATTTTGAGTTCAGATGTATCATTTCGAGTGAAAGACAAAAATGAACGAAAAGTGAACCGTCTGATAGCACTTTTAGCAAGCGACCTTCCAAATGGAGTGGATGAACGAGAACGATTAATTTGATAGATCGCTATACTGGGATCCTCCTGTTTGTGAACATTGTACGACCAAATAAATAAATGCCAACACATATGTAGATGTTTTTACAGTCGCTGGCTTTGCTATCGGCAAATTGCAGAATAGTGTGGACGCGCCTTGAGATTGAGTCGTAGAGTCAAGTTGCATGATTAAGGTGTAGCTGGCGTGTCTCAAAAAATGGATGGCAACTGGTGCCAGAGACAGTAGCTCTTGTGGTGAGCGAGTCGTGTCATGTCTGCAACGAATTGAACTAACAGCACATAATAGATGAGAAGAAATTCCTGAACACCCACATCACATTAGTTGCAATAGTTTTTGAGTTTAAGCGTGTATTTCCAAACATATCTCACATTAGGTGTGGGGAGTAGAAATAAAAACGCAAAGACTTAATATAAACATGGTTTATTAGTTAATTTTATGATCAGTTCCTTTATGTCACACATCCAAATTCGGCATTGTACAAATATATCATAACCAATTCCTGCACTCCTTATAAGTTCAATGGGCACTAAAACTCGCTTCCGATCCATTTTTACTACATTCAGTGACTAACATTTAGTTCACAATAATGTAGATTATAATGAGGTAAACAGAGACACTCACCTACCTTTGTTATACAAAGGAATTTAAACCAAAATAATTAGTCTAATTGTACGTTTATCACTGGATACAACAAATTTTATCATTTTTGAAATAAATCAACGTGTTTATGACTAAACATATGTATAAGTTACTTTACCGCAACACCAATATTTCATACATTGTGCTCATTTTGGACATACAAACTTTTTGTTGGTAACATGAGGAATACGTTTTTATTTTTTACTTCTCGCCCAAAAACATCGCAAACAAAAAGCCAAAATGAAGTTGGAGAACCTAGCCATAGCTATGAATTATTTTTTTGTTAAGCACACCGAGAATACTGTAACTTATATGCCAAAGAGCAATGAGGGGGAACCCTTTTGAGGAATCAGCTCCAATGTAATATCGAAATAAATGGATAAAGCGGAAAAAAAAGATCTGACCATTGGAAATATCTAATACGGCCTAGACAATCGAATATTTTGCTGGATGACTTCAACCCGCTGAGGTTGAGATCTGATGAATGCACAAGTCAAATTAAAACTGCACTAAGAGTGTTAACAGAGATCCTAACGGGACATTGTCGTCTGAATGGGCACCCGAAAAAGCACAAAATAGTGGAGGAAGAAGAATGTAGATTTTGTGGCATGGAAGGAGAAACCTCCATCCACATACTTTGAATTGCATAGCAATTCAGATTCCTAGGGCACAACATCTGTGAGATTACTGGATAGAAGAGGGACATCTACCCAAGTTATATTCACCGAAATTATAATAAGGGTTATAAAAATAAGCGAGTTACTGGAATTCTAGAAAACTTCACCATTCCACCCTGACAAAAATATATAAATTGAACGTTTGATAGAACTGGAGAAGAAATTATTTATATTCGATCAGATTGTTTGCAAGTGCCTACTGCAACGAAATACCATAAGCTTAAGGTGAAGGCGAATGAAAGGGTCTATCTACTGGACTCTGAAGTCAAAAGAATCCTCTTGGGAGAATAGGGATAGTCGAAAACACCGAGTGTCATCTCTACCCAGAAGTATGTGAATTGGAGAATGAATGAAAGTAGCAGAGCACTCGGTGAATTTTAATAGTATCCAAATGTATGTTCAAGATTTAAAGGAACTCGTAAACAGGTTAGATGATGGTATGTTGAGGAGCAATAAAATGAGGAGAGAAAATACAATTTTACATTTAGTATTGATAGAGCAGAATATTGAAGTACTTTAAAATGAGCTTTATAATTCAGTCCTTCATCTCTTCAAACGGTAACTAATGCATAAACTTACAGAAAATAAAAATCTTTTGTATTGGTAATATCCAGTGATAATTTTTTTCCAGTATTTAAAACTACTAAACTAGAACAGTTAAAAGCAAAATTTAGCATTAACAAAAATAATCATCTCTAAATAGACACGGAGCTTTTATTACTCACCATCTGCATCACATTTAAAGCCCTTCTGGAATTTTCACACAAAAAATTCCATATCGAGCCTTTTCTTAAATATAGTTAGCTTTATATAGTTAATTTTAGATTTTAAAATACACTTAATTATTTACATTAATACTGTGTATACAGATAAGTAGAAATATGTTAAAAGCTTTCTATCTGGTTATATGTACAAATTAGCATAGGTACGTATATATATGGCAGGCTCACAATACAGAGATAATTTTTAAAGACGTGTGGTACAAATATTCGAATAAAATTGGACATATTCAACGGATGGTAGTTTCTCAACCATTCTTATAGTATCTTAATCAATCAAAATATATTGAATATAACAAAATGTTCAAAAACAATTTTTTGACGAAGAGATGTAACCCGCAGTATATTACGAACTATTTATCTTACAGCTTGAATAAAAAATCTGTATTACAAACATTTCCAAGTTTCCTGTGGTACCGCTAGAGAGCGTACTTCTTAATAATATCGCAAAAACATACTTTTTTCAAATAAATGTAAAAGTGCCACAAAATTT
The DNA here is from genome assembly GCA_910591675.1 of Galerucella calmariensis. Classification (NCBI taxonomy): domain Eukaryota; kingdom Metazoa; phylum Arthropoda; class Insecta; order Coleoptera; family Chrysomelidae; genus Galerucella; species Galerucella calmariensis. The sequence continues at coordinate 154,760 of CAJUYG010000183.1, forward strand.
AAATATTGGTAATCATTTTATGTAAGATTGCTTCACTCCACTCTATCTTGTGAAATAGCTGGTAGTAGTAAGAGAGAAAGCTGACTCAGCTGCTTTATATTTTTCCAGCTTTATTTAGATTTTGACAAACTAAGTATCATTTGAAAGGGAATTCAAATGCTAAAATGCCTGCTAAAATGTCATATCATCGTTTTATTCAGTGGTTTCAACGGTCGATAGAATGAGGTAGAATATCTCGTGACCGCCAAAATATCTCGACATTATTGTGTTAGATTTTTATCTACGGACTCGAATTGAAGATTCAGTATTTCAGATAAGACCTGTAAATAAAGCAGATCTTATTAAACGAATACAAAACGCAATTGATAGTATTCTCATAGCTGGAATCAAAGCTGCTGTATTTTTTACCACGCAGAGATTAAATATCTGCATCGAAGCAGATGAAATACATTTCAAGCAATATGCTTTACCAGGTCTATGTAGTTTGCTGCTGTTTTTGTAACGTAAGTATTATTATGGTGATGTCAACTTTCCACTCACCCCTACCAGTGATTTTATAATTTTTTCTCTCCTATTTTTTGGGAATTAAACCACAATAATGTTTTTTATTTCGACGTTTCGGTAGCGTTCCAGCTACCTTTGTCAAGATTAAATGATGATACAATAATTTTTTGGTCCCTATCTGACACAACGAAAAAATATGACAACTAAACAATCTATAATATTTTGAAGTTTAAGACTACAAAACTTTGTTGTCAAATTTTCTTAAGGTAGATCACATCTCTGGTGAAATGTGAAATAAATATTTTATTTTATGACATTCCAAAGATATAATAGTCTACTAGAAATGGAATCCAGTGAAGTGCACGTTCCAGGAACGGTTTTTATTGGGATAGCGCTTTTTTTCGCTTATTTTGGAAATGTTGTTAATAAAACGCGTTTGTTGTTACTTTTTTGTGTATGATTAATTTGTTTTCAAAATATGTATGACTCAGTTTGGTGATTTTGTGTATTGAAGTGTGTATCGATTTATTCCAATGATAAATCATAGGAAAACCTGGATAAAAACTTATGATGCTATCCTGATAACGCAGGTAATTGATTATTGGAAATTTCTCTTTCTAACATTGGTAACCAAATTTGTCTACAATCGGCTGAAATACTAGCTACACATTTATCTGCATTTAGTTGTATTAAAGCACTTTCTTTGATTTTTCGTCTTTTATTATTGGGCTCTTTCAATATTACTTTTGTCGAATCCCATTGAATTTTATGCCCCTCTTCTCAAGCATGTTTACAAATACCTGACTTAAAGAACTCCCTATCTTTAATATATTTTTTATGTTCACTTATTCGGACTTTCAATGGTCTAGATGTTTCACCTAAATAGAGGAGTGAGTACTGGACCAAACTTACGCAAAATAATCTAATGATTACGAATATACAAATTTTGTGGTACAATAGACGGTACATTTATTACAAAAAAATGATGTTTTTGTGATGATCTTAAGAACCACGCCGTGTAGTGATGGAGTGTGCCTGTAGAATAAATATTTTCTGAGATACAGCAGGTTACCACATTGTACCCAGTACAATGTTGAGCTTTGACTTTTTAGCCAATGTGAATATTCTGTTGAATTCTGTTAAATACTAGACCAAAGCTTTGTAGGATAATAATCTTTTCAGTTTTGCTGCTTTTTCAAAGGAAAATTTTAAATAGTTCATCAAAACTGTGGCATCAAGGACACTCTGGAATAGAAGGAAATGAATAAGCAAATGAAGCAGCCAATAGATCGGCTTTTGGTAGCTTATTGCGGTATCAGTACCAATGTAATATTGGAAAAAATAGCAAAAAGAGAAGATCTAATCACCGGAACGAACTAGGAGGTTTGAGGTATTCTTGGAACTTACAACCAAGTGAAGACAAATTAATGCAGAATAGAACCGCACTGAGAATTACATAAAAAACAGCGACCTGAATGGACAAATCAGAAAGTGGATCCAGAAGGAATAAGTAGATTCTGTGGAATGGAAGAAGAAAACTTTTTCTCACTCTTCATTTTTGCGGATTATACAGGAATACAAAATAATTTCTATAGAAGAGACACATCTACCTGGACTTAAGTATTCAGATAACCTAAAATTCCTTCAGGAAATAAGACTTGAGGATACATAAATATCACATACATTCATGTTAAATTTCAGTTTGTCCAAGAATGGGAAAGCGGTGGAAAATATAATTTACTCAGGTGAAAATACGATAGCAAATGCGAATGAACTGTAGACTTCGTTCCAAACAAGAAGAATTTACTTGAAGTTTGCCAACTGTCCTGCGCAGAAATCAAAATTGGTATTGTTTTTCTTTGTCGCTACCTAACGACCGTTTCATGCCATTGCCGTTTCGAATGATGTTTTATGTCGACAGCTATTTTATCATTGACGTTTGAGGTTGTATATTTGAAGCAATCATTTACTGTCGAATTTTTTTGATTTTCAAATATTTTAAGACGTTCAGCTAGTTCCTTTGTGTTTGTTGTGTAATTTATTTGATCTAAAACCATGCACTCAAAAACTTGTTGGTGTTGAAGGAAACATTATCCATAGTGAAGGACGACAGATTCTTGATTTTTGGCCTTTGGCCGATTTCATCTAACATCGCAAATCGTTAATTGAAAGTATACATTAACGATACCAAGTATTTTCATTCCCCAGTATCTATCTATTGTATGTGAGAATATCTCGAAAAGCTTCAAATAATTCTCAAATATATCTTATTTGAAATATACATATGATAAATACTATTCTCATTTTCTGTTAATCTGAGAAATTTCAAATTGTCACGCTACTGTTAGAAGTTGAATGTCAATTTTACAATATGGCGCTGGTTTTGACAATAAGTTCACTCTTAAGACTGCAGCTTCAAGTGGGTTCTTCTCAATGATTATACACCCTACAGGATTGCTTATTTCCATTTAACTCTGTGTTCGCTTCGCTCAAGTCGGACGAATACGTCATCACTGGACCTAACCTTTTTCATTTTATGGTTAATCGTGTGTTTACAAAGTGTGTTTTCACGTTATTTTATCAGTTTTTTCTATTTTTAAGATGTTGTTCATTAATATAGGCGGTAAGTAAACTTCTATAATAATTGTCAATCAAGAAAGTCTATAAATGCGAAGCACGTTATTTCAGTGTAAATACAAAATTTTTGGATTCGAGTTTCAATGTATGTACGTAACATATACATTTCAAATACTGAACGTGAATTCATGGAAACAAAAATAAAAATTAATTCAAAACTAAAACTTAGAACAGAGGTGAAATGTAATTTAAATGATCATGCAAAAAAATAAGAAATTAAGATATAAGCTAAAACTAAAAAGAATGCCTTAGTTTCTCAGTTTCTGGCATAAACATCTACATTACATTACATGTTTTTATATGTTTTTAGTTCTGTTATAAAGTGATCTTAGTTTTAATTTTTGCTTGTATGAATCCTTCTTAGTAAACTTCGAACAATTATTAGGATTAATTATAATTATTATCAATCCCAGAAAAAAATTGTAGGAGAGAAAAAGTGTGAGTACGACAAGAGATGATAGAGGTTTAAAAAAAATTGAAAAAAATTGTTTATTAATAAATTTTTTAGCAGTGCATAAGGCGTCTATTTTATTTTCCCCATTGGAAAAAATATATATAATCCTGAGTTTACCCATCAATTAACCCATAAGCACAGCTCGTAGATTTGCTTCTCTTTCTGTGCAAAATAAATCATAAGCAAGTTTCTTCAATTCAAAGTTATTGTTTCTATCGTTAATTTATATTTCATAACTACTTATACTACTAAATATAATTTTTTAAATAACATATCACCAAAAAAAAATTAATTTATTATTATTTTTTGCAAATACACAAGAAAAGCGCGAAAAATATTGACGATTGCAATATATTTTAAATTGGTCGAGGTCCACTGGTGACGTAAGCAAGTTCTCACTCACCGACGAAAGATTTAAGCGAATGAGCAATCCTGTAGAGTGTATAATCGTTGGGTTCTTCTTACGTGAACGAAGTCTAAATAACTTTATTTAAAAACGGCTGCTATGTTAAGCGACAACATTTGAAAAGTGAAAGAAATTAACAAATTGGAATATGATAAAACTTAAATCATTGTAGAAATAACATGAAATAAGGGCTTGAAGTTTTCTTGTAGGTATATATTTTTCCAAAACACAGGAGAAAAAGTGCACAACTAAAAGAGTATAATAGGCATTCACTTCTATGGCGAAACAAAATTACAAAAAATTACGTGGAAACTGTATCCCCAAACTCAACTATAACAATATTATCATTTTTTGTGAATATGTTCAAGTATAGTTTGAAGGCGATAAAAATGTTTGGCAATTTTGCTTGTTATGACCGGGTGGTTCCTTAAAATTCATATCTAGTAGTTCAAGCTAATTACAATGTAATATCTATAACCAATTTATATAGAATGGGTTAATTGAATGGATCCAAGAGTTATTAACAATTATTATCAAAATATTTGCACCACATCGAAATTTAAATAAATACATTCAAAAAGTAGGACATTTTGGACCCCTTCACAAATAAATATAATACAATGTATGTCACAACTCAATTTCTTTTTTCTTTTTATTTTTCCTAATAAAATCTATAGAGGCAATTTAAAAATAAAGCTGTAGGTATTTTTTTAACGTTAATAATCTCAGTAGATAATAAAATGTAATCATGATCCCCTACAATTTATACGTATACAACATTTATATAAACCAATATTGGTAAATTTCCTTCAATTCAGTTTGTACCTACCTAAACATGTCGCCGAGCTACTGGAAAATGTAAATAATAAAATGAATCAATTAATGTTTTTTCCACCTGCCTATAATAAGGTGCGTTTTCTATATTACAACCAAGTAGCCAATCATTCGATCGTAGATAACAGCTTGTATACAGGGTGATTCATTACTAATTGGAAATAATTTAATAGTAGAATCCCGACTTCAAATTATGAAGATTTAACCCAAAACACCTAAATAAAATGTAGCTGCTTACTTAGTTACAGGGTGTTTTGGGTTAAATCTTCATAATTTGAAGTCAGGATTCTACTATTAAATTATTTCCAATTAGTAATGAATCACCCTGTATAGTGAACTGACAAAATGAAAAAGGATAGTTTCAGGTTTTTAACACATCTCATGTGTGATAATTAACGTGACGTCGCTCAAAACATTTCACTTGCATGAAGATATACAGTAAAAAGTGTATACAATTTGCTTGTAGAGTTCATAATAACCTTTTTGGTGTGCGTCATCGATTGTTAATGTCCTTCTGACACATTACGTTGAAAGAAATGGAAAAAAGGCTAATCAAACAATCACAATAATGAATCGTTTAGATGTATCACAAACGTTAACCCTAAGCTTTGGATTAAAAAATGTGATTAGTTGATGTTTATGTTACGCGCAAGCTCGACCTATTAATCGGGAGAAATTACACCTTAAAAATAGGAAGCAGACGTACCTTTCGTAAGAGCAATGTGTCTCAGGTATTTTGCTAATGTCCCACTGACAGTTCTCGTCAGGGCTGTAATTTGTTGTTTACGGTCAATTATTATTCATAAAAAGTTTATATTGATTTTTTTTGCTATATTAATCCAAATAATAGAAAAATATGCCTAAACACACGAAAAATCATCAGCATTTTGAAAGTTCTCAAGTATTTTCAGTTAGAAAAAGAAGTTGGTAATTTTTTTAATTTCATAGCCTTTTCGAATTTGGCTTAATACGATCCTGATGATTTTATTGGTCAAATTTAAGGTTAGCTTACGTCAAAATAGCAAATAAAATAAACTACATACCCAAAACCCGGATATACGTCTCAAACGATGACGCACACCAAGAAGGCTATTATATGAACTATAGCTACCTACTATCTATTTTCAATAAAAAACTTATAAAAAAAATGCAAAAGCTATCTTTGACAAAAAACGCAACACCTGATGCTTGATATAAGACATAACCTCAAAATCTCAAATTATAATCAGACAATCTAAACCACTTGTTTCCTGATGTTTTAAATATTTTTCATTTCCAGGTTTGTCAATCTTGGTCAAATGGAGGCTCTTCTCACCTTCCGCGGTGTGGTGAGTGTTACACTTTATTGTTTAATATAACTAATCGATGTTTTTTGTAATATTTAATATGCTCAATTTACATCGAACTGAAAAGAAAACGTCAACTTGGCGACCAAGTCTTCAAAACCCAATAATAGATAATATTTATTTATTGTTTAAGTGTTTTGAATAATAATTTTCTTAACTAAAACACGAATATGATACTTATTATAGAATCAGATTTCATCAATAAGTGATTTGACATTTAGTTCTGACAGCAGCGTCGAAAATCATTAGAATTACCTAATGAAAAAAACTGGAAGCTTTTGAATGACTGCTATTTGGTTGTTAATTCAAAATTGTATTTTCTATTATCTCATTAGTGGATAAAAGGGGAACTACTATATATACTTATGCTTCATAAGTTTGGATCAAACTCTAATTACGCTGTAATGATATTTATTTATTGATAATACTATATTTCCAGTAGCTGACCGAAATTTTTGATTATAAAGTTAACTATGAAATGACAACCACATCAAAGTTCTATCTTATTAAAGAATAACACCAAAAATTGGTTGTGGTAAACGTATAAGTTGACTATAACAATTTATAGAAATACATCAATTGAAAATAGAAATTCGGGAGGTGAAATATACAGAAGTGTGAGAGTGTGAAATATAAAACTATTTAAGTTGATTCTTACCATTTCTTACGTGAATAATGTGAATGGAAAGTTGAAATTCAAGTTTATTTTATTTTTATAATATGAATAATACTTTTGAGAAAACTTGATAATATAATAACGGACCATTTCAAGTTTTTTCATTGTTGTTTCATAACTTAGGTCGAAATTTGAATAAGCTTCAAGAGAAATAATTTTTTTCCTACGACCACCATCCAAAACACTATGTTGCACATTTGGTTATAATACGAAAAATTAATTTCTCATAGCAACAAAAGTTGTGGGAAAAGTGGCCTAAGATATAGCCACAGTGACACATTAGGCATACCCAAAATAAATACTTGAAGCAAATTTTCATTCTGCTTATCTGTAGTCTGTGGTATCTGAACAATAAACCCGCGAAAATTCGAATTCGCTGCTAGGCTACTGCTGCTAATTTGTCCACTGTCAAACTGTCCAGGGGAAGGCAATATCTTAGCCGCATTATAGGTACTTATTATAGTTTCAACAGTATTACTTCATGTTTTGTGCCAATAATTCTGATGTTTCTGAATCTGATGATTTTTTATTTGACGTTTGAACCGATTAAAATTGTGTATTTTTAGTCACGTGTTCAAAAATAGCCAATTAGCAATCAATTACACAGAAAATTTTTTACAGCTCCAAGAACCAATCAAATTCCCTCATTTTTTATCATATGAACAATTTCACCCAATCATGTCAACATTACACTGATAACAGGCCATGGGCTATTTTCACGTTACCATGGACACATATTGATTTAATTAGATTTTGAAGTTTCAAATATTTAATATTTCGAAATGTCACGATTTGGTGTACCCTCGGACATTGATAAATGCTCAAAAATTTTATGACAACTTTCTCAAGCTTGTTGCTTGTAGGCAACAGACCTCCGCCTACGGCGTCGGTCTGTTTCCAAGCAACAAGCATTCGAAATCTGTCATATAATTTTTTCGAACAATAGGCGTGACGATAGATTTTGAAATACTCTTCCGTCATGTGGGTACACATTCACTATTTACGAAAAAACCTTTATTTCGGTAATAAACTTAAGTTTAACGAAGTTTGAAGCCATTTTATTGATATTTTTTAAATAGTGCGCGAAAACAGCTCGCAGGTGTCATGGCGTCGGCTCTGACGTCACGCCTAGGTAAACGTCATTGTGTCTATGCGTAGCGAAGAAAGTAAACAAAACATTAAATTAATTCGTGTCATAAAAATTAATCCCAAAGTTTATGAGTGGTATGCAGTACCGCAGTGTAAAAACACATCAATAAGAACACCCAACAAAGTATTTGTACATGTTCCAAACAAGAAAATGATAAGAGATAAGTGATTGAAGCTCGCAAGGCGAAACCCGAACGACGTAGTCACGAATTCGCCACTTTATTTCTGTGAAGACCACTTTGATGTGAGTATGTTATCATATTATATTTATATTTCTCAAACTTAAAACATTTGTTTGACGTGAAATAGTTGAAATATTGAGGCTATGGAAAAACTAATTTATTGAGGTTATGTTTGTTTTGGTCTTGTCTATAATTCATATTATCAATCTCAATCGTTTACTTTTCTTTTCTATTGAGTATTGACTGACAGCGGAGTTTACCTAAGCGTGACGTCATGCGCTGTGATTGGTGTTTCAGTCAAAATGGCCGATTGCAGTATTTTAATGTTTCATTTTATTGGAAATCTTAATAATCTGAATTTTTTAAATAAAACTAAAGCAATGTTTTGAATTTTTTTAATATGAACTTTCCCCTAAAACCATTATATCGACGATTTTTTGATACTGTCATCATCCCTCCTATCAATGTCCTTGAGTTATTACTACTGATACGAACCCCATGAGTAATTATCGTTCATGTCTTAGCATTTACAAGGTAATTTAAAAGTATTTTCTGTGAATAAGTAAACTTGTCAATCTGATAGTTATAAAAAATGTCATTTTCAAGATTTGGAAACAAAAATAATAATTCAATCAACCAATTAATAGACGATAATACTATTTGCATAAAAAACTATTTTACCGAATATACCTCGAACATTGATAAATTTTAATAGTTTTGCCATAAATTTCCTCAAGCGTGTTGCTATAAGGTAACAACCCTCCGCCTCTGGCGTCGGGCTGTAACCAAGCAACACGTTTGCCAGAGGTACTACTGACCATCTCCCACTGTTCGCCGGATAATCTCCAAAACATGAACTACTGCGCAGTCGTTGCATTTGTGGCGCTTGACTGCATCAAAATTATTGCATGGCGTTTGGCGATCCCACGGAGAGTCGCTGGCAATCGACTATGCATACGGGTGTAAGACTTTCTCTAAAAATTCACTAATGGTGTATATAGGAGGCCTATCCAACACTAGGAAAGCCTCCACCATAATATGGTGAATGTATCCAATGCTAAAGCATCAAACACGGTATAGATATTTCTACTCATCCAAAGCCTTGTGCTTTATTTAAAAGGGAATCCGATAGGCACATTCCGAAAAATTATAATAATAGAATTGATAGAAGCACCTGACAAAGAATGAAGGTACATTTGAGGTATATATTATTCAAACAATTGGCGATGGTGGTCGTAGGAGAAATACAGTGTGCAACACGTCATCGAATGCTAATATCACAGTAACACAGTTTATACTCATTCGATCAATAATTTGAAAAAGGAAACACAATTCAAAAATATTTTCTAGTTGAATATAGGAGACTTTTATACTTGATGAAGATTCATACTTAAGGATAAAACATAACAATTTAATTTGTTGAAATCTTGTTTATATTTGGACTAATGTTCAATTTAACTTGACGCGCTTCGCTTACACTTACACTTATATGTAATTTATACAGTGCATAATAACGGAATTTCAGGAACGTTAACAAAAGTATTAGAAATTGAACTATCCAATCCACAACACCCTTTATTCATTAACTAAACTCCATGCAGATACGAAACAGACTCTGATAAAAATGAAAATAATCAATTTAAAAGCTTAACATACCTTGGAATGCGATACTTGAAAGTTACTCTATTTTTGGAAACTAACTTTGGACATGGATATTTGCTCTGTAACCGATTAATATTTAACCAAACTCATTAAAAATAATAAATCGAAATATTCGAAATTAGGAGTTTATTGGTAATGGCAACTGTGACAAGATTTAAATGGGCGGAGCTTTTAAAAACTTTAAAAGTAGAATTTCATTACATGAACGTAGCTATAACAAAAAAATCGATTCTTACTATTCAAATTATTTATTGGCAAACCAACACGACTCAATTTTTGGAATTTCACATGAACAACCTAAGTCCTTCATGATAAATCTTCTAAAAGCTTTTTGGATAAATGAAAACAAATATTCAGATAATCTTCTTAACGACCAAATAAATATTAACCATTCTCCCTTATTCAATCAATTCACCTAAAAAATAGATCAGGCTGATCAGGAATGAATGTTGTCAATGAATTTCCATGTAAACTTGTTCCATAGTCTCGTTAATATTCGTAAAACTCCGTATAAAAGCACCTTTTATTTTCATGTAAACGTTTTCTAATACTTTTGTTATGTTTGTATGTTATGAATCGGAAATGTTTCATTATACCTTTTCTCGTTTGATAAAGCTACTGCGTTAGCGAAATCCGACACACCTTGAATTGAACAAATTCAAATATAATGAAGATTCTTTTATGTCTTCCCGTTTTTCAGTTATTTTCAAGTCACGAACTGCCTTTACATCTTTCAGTTTCTCAACAAAAGTACCCCTGAAAAGGGATAAAGTAATTACACTTCCTGCAAATAGTTAAAATAATCTAATAGAGTAATCACAAACTTTGTCAAATTCCAAAGTTTTCCATACCAAGTAAAACAAAGAAGCAACTTTCCACTTTAACTGACCAAAAGTTTCTTGTCATAAAATGAATATTTGTTTTTAGAATTATATTATCAATCTAAAAATAAGAAATGCTAACACCAATTTTTTTTATAGTTTTATCTAACAGCACAAAAGATAAATTTAAAAAATCAACTCAACCTACTCTATGAGTAAAAAAAGTGCACATTGTAGCTCCAGATGCATAGCAATAATTTATAATATTCACATACATTTTATTGTTACGCTTATATAAAGGTGTGTAACGTAATAATTTGGTGTGTGCATCCTATCAGTGAATATTACTTATTTCTTTATCTCATATGGAAAATATATATACTTCTGAAATATAATCTAGAAAGTTATCATTCGTCCAGGAGTACAGTTACAAGTATTTTAAACGTCAAGTGAATAGTTGATACTTCATCAAAATGTATAGGGCTGGGACAAAAAATAATACCAAGCGAATAATTTTAATAACCGCTTTGGTTCGTTCGATGCCAGATTTTTGGACGATATTTTCTTCTTTTTGGTCTTACCTGAAAAGCTGATGATTAATAAAGAAAAAAAATATAACCGCTTGAAAAAAAATTCAGTCAGTTAGAGGATTCGCTTATTAAAAAATTCGATTCCTCATACAAATAACACGGGAATGCTTTTTTCAGTCTAAACTAGACTTTTTCTTTTTGAAAAAAGTAGTATAGCTCTTGTAGGCAGTTAAATTTGCTACGAAAAAGTTTTCTTGAGCAAACAGTCTCTAATCAACAGTTTTTGAGTTGTAGAGCTACATATAGTTTGGCAAGTTTATCTGAAGCTATGCGGCATCGGCAAGAGGCGAGGAAAAACGTGGCGCCTATCTGTCAAACGTACAAATGGCGTACGGTCCTATTTTACCAAGTAAAACTGAAAATACAAAGGTAACTGACAATACCAACGCCACTGGATAAATCAATATCTGTCAATTGAGGAAGTGAGAGGAAAGATTTCACGCACGCGCTTGCCAATAAGAAGTCAGCTGGTCGAAACAAATCAACAATTGTGTAATTCGGAGGGTGTGGTCATTATGGTTTTCGTACAACGCTGTCAGAGCTTCAAAAAGCGCATAACAAATTTGGAAAAGTGTTCATCTTTAAATATTCATAAATTGAAAAAATAATGTTAATAGAATAAATCCAAGGAAACAAGCACATTATAAAATTAACGTTTAATCATATTTTTAATATTTTTAATAATAAAAAGACCCTTTTCTCATTATTATCACTACATAGTTGGAACCTCAGTTATGTCATAGTTAAACGTGGCAATGTCGAATGTTTTCGACTGCATTCCTTTCACGGTTTCAGATAAACTTGCCAAAGTATAAGTGATTGTTAATAATCAGTGATACCAATTTTTTTATTGAATTGGATTCTTCTGAACTTACACTGAATGTGATTTATGTAATAGCAGATAGACTAGCAAAGAGGGAGACTGGAACACCCTTTTAGGGCCGGAACCCTTTAGCGGTATTAGCTCGAATGTAATGTTGGGAGAAATAGGCCGAGGCCAGAGAAAATAAGAGATCAGACTATTGGAAAGATCTAGTATAGGTGTTACCGTTGAAATATATAATGCAGTTATTTCATAAAATACCTAGTTATTCCATGGAATAACTGATCTTGTCCGTTAAAATGTGTAATAGGTTAGTTATTTGACACACTAACTAGTTATTCTATGAAATGAATAGGTATTCTATGAATTAAATAATGAGAGACAACTAAAATGAGAAATAAGGAATTTGTCTAATGTATGCAGCGTATAGATGGTATTTATGGAAACGTACCATAAAATCATTTGTTACAACAAGGATTACTGAGATTACTCTTGGAATTATAAAGAACACACCAAAAAATTGAGTTGGAACCAAAAAAAAATATATTTTTCACTGTGTTATTTATATGGTAAATCATAGTTTCGAATAAGGCAAACCTCTAATTGACTTTGATTTTAGAATTCAATCCATTTTATCCACTATTATGCAAAACATATACCAAACTAATGTTTTATTGTGAATATATAGATACCCTTCGACCTCTAGGTCTAGGAGGGTATTGTAGCGCTACCTGTTAAATCCTGCGTTTTGCAATTTGACAGTTGTGCTCTAGCTGCTAGCTGGTCTTTTATTATAACAGGTATATACCAATGGGGATAGGAATAAATTATTCTGTATTTTTTATATAATGGAAATTTTTATACTATTTCTTATTCCCAAATATTGTTCGACAAAGTGCAACAAAAGTTTAAAAAAATGAAGAATTTTCCTTCTAACCAAACCACAATAAACAATATATAAGTTGAAAAGCGATAAGCGCATGTGATGATTGCTGTTCAAGGCAAGCAGCAAAGAAGGAAAAGTGTACTCTTTTTAGATGTCCAAACTTTCAAAAATGTTTATTTACATTTCCAGGTAACAACAAGGTGAGAAAAAACATAATTTATAAAACAGCTATAGCACCTGATTAATTTATTATACCTCGACCATAAAATTTATATATTTAATTTGTTTTTGCTGAAGTCATTATAGCCTTGGTATTCCTTCTTTATGTATCTCCTACAAAAAAAACTATTCTCATCTCATTTTCGATCATTTAGTTGAGCTCCACGTGTTTTTGTGGATTCTCACAATGTTTTAATTAATTTTTATATTTCAAATGTTCAATTATTTTATAATATACCTAACTGTTGTTAGTGCTTGTGATGCTATTTGGGCTTGTTTATTTTTTCCAATTAAATACTGGCAGCTTCCCGTAATGATAAGATCAAGGATACATTCTCGATTGGGTTGTTAGGTTGTCCTTTCCTCACTTTGTAGTTCACTGAAAAAGTGAATCAATATTTACGAAAGCTTGGAAATCTAAAAAGAGTACACATTTCCTTCTCTGCTGCTTACCTCAATAATATTTGTCTGTTGTATATATATATAGCATTAAAAACAAATAAATAAAAAGAAATGTATTTCAAATATTGGAGCGACCTTATATTATCCAAGAATCACAGTAAATGGACCCCTTTTTTCAAATACTACGAAAGGTAGCCATCAGATAGAAAAAAAAATGATTGGAACTTTGGACCCAGTAAATCTAGTTGAACCAAGACGTTTAATTCGTATTGTTACGTATAATGAGCATCGGAAGATTCTACTGTAATTTACGACTGTAATGTCAAAGCCATAACTTGTAATATTAGAATTAAATTCAGTAATCGAAAAAAACAAAAATAAATACACTCACCGGCAGAAAAACTTGGCCACCTAAAATTTTGCTGAAGTTCGTTGTCCAAGAACTTCCATAATTTTTTATCGATTTCAATTGTTTTTATGCCAAATTGTTGATAAATTCTTCGCTATTTAAACAAACTCCAGAAAAAATTTCCAAAAATGCTGATGGCCTATTTATACAGGGTGAAAAGAAACCATGTATTTGTAGTCGAATTTCTTAACACTCTGTGGAACACTTCGGAAAATTTGCTCACTTCACACTCAGTTAATTACAAAGACCATCCTTTTCGCCATCTTTCAGTTTTTATCTGAACTTTGTATTCAAATATAAGTCTGGAATTGTCTTAGGGAAAACAATTAGTTTGTAATGTTTTAATATTCAGCAGTGAATTGAAACAAAAAGAAAAGCATAATTGGAATTTTCAAATATTTCTTATACCCACCCCTAGCGAAAATAACTGCACACAATGGGCTCGTTTACTAAAATTTTGAAATCATTTTCAACTGTCGTAAAACAAAGTACTAAGGATAAAAATATGATACTGAAAATTTCATGTCAATAGAATATGTCGTTCTCCTAATACAACCAATTAAACAAGCATACCGTAGCGGGGCGTAGACTATGACTGTGATGTCACCGCTTATGAAAGTTAATGTACACAAACATTACGCTTCTGACTGTAACGTGCCTCGCGTAGAATTTATTTATTTTGAATTACTCGCAAAATATTGTGTGAATAAAATGAAATGTGTGGACCTAATTTTAAAAAAGCAGACTGATTAAACCTTCCAGAAGTGGACTTGCTAATGATTCTGGAGCTTTTCAATCAAAAACACGAGTTTATTAAATTATAATTTTATACTATGTGACACATCGTTTTTGGCTGTTTTCCGGCAAGAATGATTGAAAATGTCAATATTTTCATAAATACATGCTCTCTCAAATGATATACAGGGTGATTCCAGATGTTTTATTTTATTCCTGGTCTGGTGGACAAAGTTACGGAGATAACGCTATAATGTTGACTTATCAGTGATTGCTTTGAGTCTTTTCATGCTTTTCTGCCATTGCTTCGGTTTTTTTTTGCATCCTTATTAATAAAAATAAATGTTTTAATCGTAGTACTTTCACATTCTGGAACCGCACAATATTTATAGCTTTTTCACTCTGGTTCTGGTTCATTGTGTCGAATAGTTTAAATTATTTCTAAACGTTCTCATTTCACAAACATAACACTGTTTAGAGTTTGCTGAAACGTATAATAAATAATAAGCATATAAGCTAGCAAAATACTGTTACTAACTAAGTAGTCATCTAACCGAGAACCGATCGGCGCGGTATCCGCTCTCTAAATAAGAAATTTCATATGGGATGACGTAACGCCTGAAATTCGGAGAGGAGCGCTGTTTAATGTTTATAACTTTTTTAGGCGACTCAGGGGTCTCGCTGACGTATAATTTTTTTCAGAGCCTCAAAATGATGTGATCTTCCCAATAATAAAATAAAAAAATATGTAAATGAGCCCATTACCAAAACATTGAATTGATAAGATGAATAATGCGATCTTGAGGAATTGTGTAATATTCAGCTTGCAACGCAAACGATGACGATGAATATTTCTTTGAATTCCATACCAGAGATGTTCCATCGGATCCAGATCCGGGCTACATGCAGGCCATTCTAATCATTGGATATTAACCTCATCCAAATATTTGTTAGCAGTATTTTCTAATGCGGTCTTGCATTGTCGTGAATAAAAATAAAGTTATCTCCAATAAATGCAGCATAGGAAACTACATCTTTCTGAAAAACGCCTTGTATGCAACAATGATCAATTATAGCTCCATTTTCAATAAATAATAATTCGGTAGGTGCTGCTATTGTTTCCAGACTTTTATTTGAATACGTTTATCTTCAAAAGAAATTAAGATATCAAAGTGGTATAAATACTGAAAGATGACGAAAAGGATGGTCTCTGTAATTAACTGAGCGGAAAGCTAACAAATTTCCCGAAATGTTCCACAGGGTGTTAAGAAATTGGACTACAAATACATGGTTTGTTTTCACCTTGTATAATTAAGTTATTAACATTTTTGGAAATCTCTTCTGGAGTTTCTTTGAAATCCAAATAAATTATCTACAATTTGGCGTAAAAACAATTTAAATCGATCGTTCTTGGACAACGAGTTTCAGCTAAATTTTAGGTTAGTTAGTTTTTTTGCCGGTTAGTGTAGTTAAATTGATAAATTTGCCATAATGGAAATTTACACCATATTAGATCCATTAGGTTTCATACTTTCCACTGCAAGATATCAACATTAATGTTTAGTATATTAAAAGCATCGGCTTGAAATTATTTTAAAGCCCTGTTGAGAAAATCTACTATAAGTATAAAATATGTCATTGTTATTTGCAAAAATACAATTAAAAATCATTTTGTTTTATATTTGTGTGGCATGAATAACCATTTTTGCTCTTGGACGATTAGTAGCTTTCTGTAATTTAAGAGCACAAAACATCTTAAGAAAGAAATTTGGAAAATATATAGACTATCAGAGGAATGAGGACTGCACACGAACATGAAGGAATTGTGGCCGTGCTGAGTGCTACACCCAATATTTCCTGGTGGATGTCGTGTTCTGAAACAAACAGTAACAAATTATTGAAATAGTTAAATACACAACTTGTCGTATAAGTTGAAATTTCATACCTTTCCAAGATACTTTGTATATAACTTTATTGCCCGATTTCATTAACCATTTCCTGAAGTTAGGTAACACCTGAATGGGATTAAGGAATTCCTAAATGAAATTTACGTTTCACCAAGCGCATGTTATTAGGTATTTCTAATATAAACTCAACTAAGGTATTACCTAACTCTAGGAAATGGTTGGTGAAATCGGACATTAGAGTTCATCTATGTATCAACAAAACGCTAATTTAAACCACAAAATTTAAGTTGAGTTGAGTCCTACGATATATTATGTTTCCATGTGTATGCTCAAGGTTTTATTGGATTTCTGAGAATCATGTAGAAAGTTTAAGAAAAGGTCCCAAAAGGGACCGATAAAAATTGCAGAAGAAATAGGGGTTAAGTTATTTTTCGAATATCTTGAGAGCTACTGAAGATATTCGAAATTGAAAAAAATATCTAAAAGGGGATTTCATGACAAAAAGTTTCAATTCCAGAACTCTTTATTTGTTATTTATAATTTGAATTCAACACCAAAAATACATCTCCGTGAGTAATTTTCAGCATGAGTTCTCCTCAAAAAAAGCTAACAGCTCCCCTTAAATAATTTTTTCAAGGCGTTAATTAATTTAAACATTCAAAAAGATTATGGTGTATTCTAAGCTCAACAAAGAATTTATTGTCTCCTTTAAGTTGATTTTTCCACCAGTGAGGTAATTATTAGTTAACAAAAGGTTCTGGAAGTTCCTTGTTTATTGTAAATTGAAGAAAAAAAATGTTTGAATGATTTTCTTAAATATGCTCAGCGTCATATGCCCTTCTTATGCACAAACTTAACAGGATCAAGTCATAGAAGTCTGAAAAACTTCAATACTTGGTTAAAAAAATCCAACGTGCTGCATCTGTCCGGCTTATGATGAAACATATACGTTGTGCCTGCCCGTTGCGGCTTGAATTGGGTATCCAATGGAATAATAATAATCTAGTTGGCTTTGTAGAGAAGCTAAGTTTATTTGAACCTCATTAGTACAAGAAAGATATTCTCCGTCATGTAGCTCTGAGGCCTAATCCCGGACTGAAGATGATACTGAAATCACAATCAATACATATGCTTAAGTACACCGAGAGAAGAGTTATTTAAAGACAAATAAACTGATTTGTTTAAAACTAACATTGCTTATTTATGATTGTATATTGTTTCATTATAAAAAAATTACTTTATGGCAGAATTACATTTCTTTATCATAAAAAATGTGAAAATATTGGAACATTAGATTAGAAAATTAGATCAGTTTTTGCAATTTTACTAATTATTTTGTTTTTGTGAAGTACGTGGTTAAAGTGCTCTGGACAAAAATAAGTTTAATAATAGAATAAATGAATTGTTAAACTTATGGCGATTACAAGAATTGTGAGATATCTTTCAAGGTAAGGAAATAAATGACAATTATATTCAAGTAGGTAGAAGTAACAAGCAAGCGAAATGTACCTCAAATATACACATTTCTAAATTAAACCTGTCAGATCTACTCCAAGAACTCCCTATGGGGAAAGCATTAATGTGCACACTTAAGGATAGACAAGGCTATCTTGTGGATATCATTGTTGGTTATGTTTTAGATCATGTAGATTGTAGGTATGTTTAATTTCCACAATGTATGGTTTCTATTTTATAAATGTATGGTATCTATTTTAAAAATGTATAGTTTTCTTTTTAATAGAACAAAATATCCAGCAGCAAGTTTTTTATTCCTATCCTGCTTCCTACTAAACAGTTTTATGCATAAATAGAGACCATTAATTTTTATTAGATTTAAACATGTTTGTCATAAAAATACTGTAATTTTAATCCGTGTCCAACCATCGACCAATTCAATTGACTAGTCCACACATACATAACGAAAGTCAACTTTTTTGTCCGACATAGTCTGGAAACGGCTTAGACAAATATTTGTGAAAAGTATATTATCCCAAGTATCCTAATTATTTAGAGAACCGTGTGGAAGTTACCCATACTGCTTAGTACACCGTGAACTTTTAATATATTTCTAAATATTCAGAAACATTTCAAAAGCTCAGTGTATTAAATAGTGCATGTAGGTAACTTCCATAAATAGAAAACAATACCATAAATAATTCGGTTTTTTAGTGAAATATATTTTTTCACTATAGGGCAATATAATTTTTATGAAAATTATGGTTCGGTTATGATAAATATGTTTAATTTTAGTAAAAATTAATAGTTTTCTTGAAAAAGGAACATTTGTTTTCAGCAAAAAAATATAATTTGCTGGGAAGATACATTTTTTACGAATAAAAAACATATCGTTAACCCAGACAATATACCTTTTTTTGTAAAGAAATATATTTTACCGATACATTACATTTTTTATGATAAAGAAATGTAATTCTGCCATAAAGTAATTTATGGCAATTTATAATAAAATTTATAATAAAACAATATACAATAATAAATAAGCAATGTTAGTTTTACAAAGGGGGTTCAAACAAATCAGTTTATTTGTCTATAAATTACTCTTCTCTCGGTGTATTGCACAGGAATACTCAGCAAATATTATGTGAAAGAGAATTCTAGAACTCCATTTTTCAGTACCGAAATCTCAACAAAAAACATAAAATTAATGCAAATTTGTTCGTACAAAGAATATCCGAAGAGTTTGTTGATTGGAAAAGTTAGAATAGACTGAAGAAATCATAATCAGAAATAATTTATGATACTATAAGCACAGAGTACACCATCTAACAAGAGGCGAGAGAAAGTAGTTTTTGTGATCGCTAATTTGTGTGCACATGCCTGAGTTGATTAGTTTATCTGTCAATGTCAAGTCACTTCCGTTCATTACCCTCAGCTCACCATTCACCGTGTATTATTTTAAAGTTAGGTTGAAAATGAGCTACTTCTCATTAGACCATTAGACACATGAGGTGAATAATTGAAGGTGTTAGTAGTTGAAAAAAAAATTCTATAGTCCTAATTGAGAAGGATGTTCATCAATACTACTATTTTTCTTAGTGTAGCTATGGTTTTACTTCGAATCAATACTCGTGTAACTTTTCTCAGTGTATCAAGTAGTTTATGTTTCAATTCCTTGATGTATTTCCGCTCAATATCGTGTAAGTCCGACTTCAAAGGAACCGACAAAGCTTTCGTCTCTTGTTAGATGGTATACTCTGTGCTGTAAGTATTTCTACTTTTTACACAAAGAAAACCCATTTCTTTACACTGGGTCGTGAGGATAGTGCTGTGTTTTGAGAAAATATGGAAATAAAGAAGATGCAAATGGCTGAACTATCAAAAGAAATAATGTATTTGTATCTAAATATAAGATATTAATTTCATATCGACCTCGCTCCTGGTAGGTCCTCGGGAAAAAGTTGATTAAATTTTAGTTAACCGAACTAGATTGGCAACAGTAGCAGCACTACGAAAGTTAGGCCGGGAATATACTTGGAAGGTACCACAATAGGGATGACGTTGCGGTTTGCTGCAGCTTGCTCGTGGCATGGAGCGATCACTTCGCCAATGACAGTTTTTCCGCAATAGAAACGAGTCATTTGCTTTATACTTGTGGCGATAATTATAATTTAGAACGGACAGAGTCGTTCAGTTGTGCTGTGTCTCCACTGTAGGTACATATTGGTCATGATTGACAGATTCATTTTCTTCGTGGAAGAAGACCATGTCTACTGAATAAAATATTGGGATGTAGCGCAACTGCTTAGTATGTCATCACTTCATATTAACTGCGGCAAAGTCTCAAGAATATCGCGATACTACACGCGGCAATACCGCGTTCGATACTCGGAAAATGCTTATATAATGTTTATCAATATTTCATTAGCAATTAAACGTATACAATGTATACATCAGTATCAATAATTCAATAGGTCTGCGGCAGAACATTCTTTAAAATCATTCAAATTTTATTTTCCAGAGGTAGTCATACATTTTCATTGATTCTTTGGCATTTTCAGGTAATGCTTCTCACCTTTGATTTTATGAAAATTTATCTAAAGATGTTTTATTATTTCTACTTCCAGAAAATACTCACACCTCAAAAATTTCCCCAGGCACGACCGTGTTGTTCCCCATGACCCAGTTCTTTCGAATGCCATTATGCGATTCCTCGCTACCTTAAGTGTTTTTCGATTGAACTTCTGTCGTGATGTACTTTATAGAAATTTAACCCGAGAACACAAAACGTCACGTTTTTTTTCCTATTAATTGGCAACTTTAATTTCACAAGATGAGAGTTGTATGGTTATATTAGTTCAGTTCAAATAAAAACAAGGACCACAAAA